>JAGKTI010026162.1:0-13693 GCA_018397915.1 Birgus latro | reverse complement strand
GAATCATGACCAAAAACAAAAATGTGAGGAAGAATATCAACTCTGTACAGTAGCTATTTGTTGATGTTACAGGTATGGTACATATTTTAGAGGCAAAAATTTTAAAAATACCCATTATCTATGGTAATCTTTGAAACATAAAGAATCATAACAAACATCCTGGGAAAGACCCATTCCAACTGGAAATCTGAAAGACCCACAACAGTGATACAATATCAAGCATATTTATGTCATAAATTGTGGTAGGTGGTAGAAACCATCATCCAATCACTTGATCCAGTGCTGCCTACTTCTTCCTTCACCTTTTAATCATTCTTTTTCTGTGTCTGCTCACCTCTCTTCCTACTTCCCTCTTCTTTCCTGTCACTTTCTATTATAGTACTCTTCTTTCCTTTTCAGGTGGCTTTACATTGCGTGACAAGCTTAGTGATTTCCTGCAAGCCAGGAAACCATTTAGTGCTAGGCAGTAACCACATGGCTAACCAACCCACACGTTTCCAACATGGCAATAAGTGGGTTGGCGAAGGGTTAGTGCCCCTCCCTGTAAAACCACTAACTCAGTAACAAATGGCCACACCTTAGAGGATTATGGTGTCTGGCTATAGATAGTGAGATAGATATTTCAGTCATGTGTAACTTGCCTAGCCCCGTGCTCCTACGGTCCTCATGGAACAAAGTAGCATGGGATGATGGATGGATGGATGGTGTACAGTAACTTACCCAAATTTAATTACAAAACTATAACAATTATGGTATTAAAAGGCCTTCACCTTAACAGAATACAGGTGAAGGCCAGATTTCCTATCAAATGTCAAATTAGCAGCAATATTCTGGCTAAAGTACACATGGTACACATAATGAGATTTGAATGAAACCATATAGTGATAAAAAACATATACTGCAACTGACAGCACCACTTTAGTCACCTGTCTGAACACAAATACCATGATCCAAAATACTGTAACATGTTATAACCCTCCAATAAATCACTACATGCTCCATCAGCCTATAAAATCATTAAAACTTTACCACACAGGTGCAGCATTTCCACCCATTTTCTTATATTCTCACATTCTTAAAGAAAATAAAAAAAATACAATATTCAACACCAGCAGCTAACTGATTCTTGATTTTGGACAACAGAATGTATACAGAACCAACATATTTTATTTTAGGTTATTTAACCCCTGAAGTCCCACAATCAACAATCGATGTGTTTGGGCCTTGGTACTGTACACTGTCGGTTAAAAGTTTTGTCCTGACCTCAGGCACAACATGAATCTCTACCAACTGAGGTTCGAACAACAGTGCTTCGGGAAGAGGGGGATACGAGATGCCCGGGCAGCAGGAGACGGGGTCAGAGGTAGGGATTCAGTGTCCAGATCCATGGGATATGTAACCAATAGCTACTGCAATGATCTCAATATGATTCAATGATAACGTTATATTAAATAATAAATATGAACATGATGATATACAGGTCACTATATACTCCTCAAGACATACAGTATATAATTTTTTATAAGGGAAGTTAGAGAAACATGGTTAGTACTATCATGTTTCTCAGTCCTCGCATCTTAGAAGCAATCAGTTTGTCTTTCATTTTTTAAATCATTGTTCACATAACTGTGATTCGTTGGTTTCTTTGTAGAGGGACCAGTCGTCGGTTATCATCAGATATTAAACTTTTCAGTGTATATTATGGTCATGCTTTTCTGTCTTTAGTAAGGTTATAATTCATACCACACTTACGGGTATACCACCGTGATTCTAAGTCTTTTCATATAAGGAAGGACTTTATGGCAAAAGCCTGGTCATTTCAATCACTTTTGGGAGAAAGTGCTCGGAATGAAGTTAGAAAATACAGTAAACCCTTCACAAGTCGAACTATATGGGGCTCTACCCTGGTTCGAATTACCGAATTTTCCATCTTACCGAATTTTCACCCAACATTACCAAGACAGTACCTATTACTTTATATCAAAGAAGCATATAGCCTATACATAAATAAGTTATGACAAAAAACAATTTAGTGCATTTAATATACCTTTAACCCCTTCAGTGCTGGGTGTATTTTCATATTGTTCTTGCTGCCACCAGACGATTTTAATCAGAGTAGGGAGGTGTGCAGATTGACTTGGGAGGAGGGTAGAGTCCCGGAGGATTGGAAGTCAGGTATAATTATTCCTCTGTACAAAGGAAAAGGGGAAAAAGCAGTGTGGTAATCATAGGGGCATTTGCCTTCTCAGTGTAATGGGAAAAATATATGGTAGGACACTTATTGACAGAGTTAGGGAAATTACTGAGGAATTAGTTGGAGAAGAACAAGGAGGTTTTAGGAAGGGAAGAGGTTGTGTAGACCAGATATTCATTCTTAGATCCTTAGTGGAAAAGTTTCTAGAGAAGGGCAAGAAGTTGTATGCAGCCTTCATGAATCTGGAGAAAGCATATGACAGGGTGGACATACAAGGTTTGTGGAAGGTATTAAGAATATATGGAGTGGATGGGAAGTTGCTGAAGGCAGTGAAGAGTATGTATGAGGGTGCTAAGGCTGCAGTGCGTGTGGATGGCAAACTGAGTGAATCTTTCCATTTGAAGGTTGGATTGAAACAAGGATGTGTCATGTCTCCATGGTTGTTCAATCTGAATATGGATGGGGTTATAAAAGAGATACAAGGTCAGGCAGTGGATGTTGGAGCAGCCCTAGTGAGAGAGGGCAGTGTTTGGAAACTCCCTGTACTGTTGTTTGCAGATGATACTGTGTTGTTGAGTGAAGACGAAGGGGAGCTGCAAGGCTTGGTAGATGAGTTTGGGAGAGTGTGTAAGAAACGGAATTTAAAGGTGAATGTGGGGAAGAGTAAAGTGATGGTCTTCAAGAAAAGTGAAGCCAGTGAGTGTACAGCAAGATTGGATGGGAAGGAAATGGAGAATGTGAGTGAATTTAAGTACTTGGGCAGTGTGATGAGTAAGGATGGTAGTCTGGAGGGTGAAGTGTTCGAAAGGGTACAGCAGGGAAGGAAGGTTGCTGGTTCGTTGAAAGCAGTGATAAGAAACAGGGAGGTGAGCATGGAAGTGAAAAAGTTGTCACATGACAGTATTGTGATACCAACTCTGACACATGGAAGTGAAGCTTGGACCCTGTTGGAAGGACAAAAGTCAAGAGTGAGAGCAGTGGAAATGAGTTATTTGAGAAGAGCATGTGGAGTCACATGGAGAGACAGACTAACAAATGAGGAAGTGAAAGAGCGTTGTGGTGTGGCTGAGGACGTGATGGGAAGCGTTAGGAGAAACACGTTAGGGTGGTTTGGGCATGTGGAGAGGATGGAGAGTGAAAGATTGACGAGGAGAGTGTATGTGAGTGAGGTGGAGGGGGCGAGAGGGAGGGGGAGACCGAGGATGAGATGGAGGGATGGAGTGGAGAGGTATATGAGAGAGGGGGGTGTGAGCTGGGAGCGTGGTAGTGAAATGGCAGGGGACAGTGACATGGTGGCGATTTGTTTTTGGCCACCCCGTTCGGGATTGAGGCGTCTGGCAATAGATAGACAGATAGATAGGGAGGATCTGTGGAAATGCACGGGGTTGGTACAGCCTTTGTTAGCCCCTTCAGTACGTGAGTCCAGTCCTGAGTACCATAAAATTGGCTGGAGGAAGCGTAAATAAAGTAGAAATAGATGTCACGGTACTGAAATGGTCAACTGGTAGAAAATCATTCACAGAGGCAGCACACACCCGCTGGCCGCGTGTGTTGGAGATGGATTTTCACCCTCCAAATTGGAAAAACAATACTTATTACTTGTCTTTTCAACACTAAAGTAAAGGAGCATATACAGTCTACAAATGAATAAAGAAAGATAAGAAAGAAACAATACAGTGCACCTAATTTACCTTTCATTAGAGGCAGTACAAGTTCGTCGGCAGTTTGTTTTGGAGACGGAGGTGGTAGATGTGGCTGAGTTCACACTTTAACGTAAATTCTAAACAGTACCCAGTATTTATTTCACTCTACATTAAGAACTAAACTTAAATGTAATCACTATAATAGACTACAATGTAACACTTGCAGTAATAATAGTACTGATCTTTAATCATGATCACTTAAAGTCACATGCACATTTTATTTTATTTTATTTTTTTTTAGCTTCATTCCTTTACGACTAGAGGTGCCAGTATCACTTCTTTTAAGCTTTGAACCTTCCGTGGAAAGGCAGAAGACAAAAGGAGAGCACTGCTCAGCACTAGATGATAGTAAGAATAGCGCAGCAACTGCCATCTCCAAAGGCAAGCAGCAGACTGGCGCCACGTGTCTGCCTGGTGCCATTTGTCCCCTTAACTCCGCATTTTGGCTTACTTACATATGTGGTCTCGGTCTGAGTTCGTCTAACCGAAGATTCCGTCTTCTAAAAGTTCGACTTGTGAAAGGTTTACTGTATATCGGCAAAATTTAAATTTAGAGGAAACTGAAACACATGAGTTAAACAAATACAGTAAACCCTTGATAAGCCGAACTATATGGGGCTCTACCCTGGTTCGAATTACCGAATTTTCTGGCTTACCGAATTTTCACTCCCCAAAATTGCTAAATTACCGAATTATCACCTCCAAAAATTGCTAAGACAATACCTATTACTTGTCCTTTCAACACTAAATTAAAGAAGCATATATAAATAAATTAGTTATGACAAAAAACAATATAGTGCATTTAATATACATTTAACCCCTTCAGTGCTGGGTGTATTTTCATTTTGTTCTTGCTGCCACCAGACAATTTTAGTCAGTGTAGGTTGGATCTGTGGAAGTGCACGGGGTTGGTACAGCCTTCATTAGCCCCTTCAGTATGTGAGTCCAGTCCTGAGTGCCATAAAATCGGCTGGAGGAAGCGTAAATAAAGTAGAAATAGACGTCACAGTACTGAAGTGGTTAATTGTTAGGAAATCATTCACAGAGGCAGTACCGACTGTCGGTAACATGTGTTGGAGATGGATTTTCACCCCCCAAAATTGCAATAACAATACTTATTACCTGTCTTCTTAACACTAAAGCAAAGGAGCACGTACAGTGTATAAATTAATAAAGAAAGACAAAAAAGAAAGAATTCAGTGCACATAATTTGCCTTTCGTCAGAGGCAGAAGATCGTCGGCAGTTTGTTTTGTTTTGGAGACGGAGGTGGTGGAGTTCACACTTGAACGTAAATTCTAAAAAGTACCCAGTATTTATTTCACTCTATATTAAGAACTAAACTTAAATGTAATCACTATAATAGACTGCAGTGTAACACCTTCTGTTAGAAGCAGTAGATTCTTTGGCAGTTTTTGTTTTGTTTTGGAGACAGAGGTGGTTGAGTTCATACTGTAACGTAAATTCTAAACAGTACCCAGTATTTATTTCACTCTATATTAAGAACTAAACTTAAATGTAATCACTGTACTGTAATAGACTGCAGTGTAACACCTTTCGTTAGAAGCAGTAGATTCTTCGAAGTTCGGCAGTTTGTTTTGTTTTGGAGACGGAGTTGGTGAAGGTGGGTTAGTTCATACTTTAACGTAAATTCTACACAGTACCCAGTATTTATTTCACTCTATATTAAGAACTAAACTTAAATGTAATCACTGTAATAGACTGCAATGTAACACTTTCAGTAATAATAGTACTGAACTTTAGTCATGATCACTACACTGTCACACGCGCACATTTTTTTTTTTTTTTAGCTTCATTCCTTTATGACTAGAGGTGCCAGTATCACTTCTTTTAAGCTATGAACCTTCCATGGCAAGGCAGAAGGCAAAAGGAGAGCACTGTTCAGCACTAAATGACAGTAAGAATGGCGCAACTACCGTCTCCAAAAGCAAGCAGCAGACTGGCGCCACGAGTCCGCTTGGCACCATTTCTCCCCCTACTTTCTTATTTCGGCCTACTTCATACGTGGTCTCGGCCTGAGTTCGGCTAACTGAAGATTCCGGCTTCTAAAAGTTCGGCTTATCAAGGGTTTACTCTACTTTTATATCAATCAAACACTATAAATGACACACAATAAAGTAGTTAGTGTATTTATGATATACAGAACTGAAATATTACTACTTAGCTACATATACAAGTAACTCACCTTGACCGTACAGTAATCTTCCCACTATCTGACGTAATAGAGCCACAGGCATGACCGGAAAGTGGTCTTGTCCGGATAGTGGCCCTGAGGCTCCAGCACTGGTCATTCATGACCCTAACCAAACCTAACCTAAATCAGAAAACCACCTACCTACCTACCTCCCAACTGGACATGCATAGCAATTATTTAAGTCCCCTTTCACATAAACAATGCACATAAAGCATGAATTAATTGGATTTTAACCCAAAAATGATGATTTAGAGGTGAGTAAGGCATAGAATCTCACAATTTGCCAGCAAGTGTAAGTATCAGACATGGAAATCACTATGAAAATCGCCCTTTCTCACATCGGATGCATTAAATAATGAACACAAAGCATGAAATAGTTGAATTTTAACCCCAAAATGATGAATTTGAGGTAAGTAAGGCATAGGTGTTCAAGAGTTGGCAACTTGGTGTAAGTAAGTATCGGATGTGGCAATCACGATGAAAATCATCATTTCTCACATCTTATGCACTAAAATATGGGATACAAAGCATCAAATAAATAAACTGTTACCAGAAAAATGATGATTAAGAGTCTGGTATGGCAAAGGTGTTCACTGTTCACCAACAGCGCTGGTCATTCTTGATCCTAACCTAATCTAACCTAAATCAGACAACCACCTACCGGACATGCACAGCACATATTTAAGACCCCATTCACATAAATAATGGATACAAAGCATGAATTAACCGAATTTTAACCAAAAAATGATGATTTTGAGGTATGTAAGGAATAGGTGTTCACGAGTTGGCAGCTTAGTGTAAGGAAAGGACGTGGCAATCACTATGAAAATTATCATTTCTCACACCTTATGCACTAAAATATGGGATAAAGCATCAAATAAATAAATTGTTACCAGAAAAATGATGATTAAGAGTTAGGCATAGCAAAGGTGTTCACTGTTCACCATCAGCACTGGTCATTCTTGATCCTAACCTAACCCTACCTAAATCAGAAAACCACCTACCTACCTCCCTACCAGACATGCACAGCACTTATTTAAGACCCCATTCACATAAATACTGGACACAAAGCATGAATTAATTGAATTTTAACCAAAAAATGATGAGTTTGAGGTATGTAAGGCATAGGTGTTCACGAGCTGGCAGCTTAGGTTAAGTAAGTATTGGACGTGGCAATCACTATGAAAATCATCATTTCTCACATCTTATGCACTAAAATATGGGATACAAAGCATCAAATAAATAAACTGTTACCAGAAAATTATGATTTAGAGGTGAGTAGGGCAAAAATGTTCACCAGTTGACTAGATAGTGAACGTAAGAGACATGGTAATCACTAAGAAAATCACCTCTTTCACAGCCTGTGCACTCAAATATGGCACACAAAGCATGAAGTAATAAAATGTAACCAGGGAATGAGGATTTAGAAGTGATTATGGAAAAATATTTAGCAGCTGACAGTGTTCTTACATGTCCATGATGGTTGTTAACGAATATTACCCCCACCTCTAAGGTTTTTACAGTGGTCATAATTGCTCTTGAAGCATGTCCAGTAATCCAGTATTTAACTACAATTAATCCTTAGCACTGTGAATTATGATTGTTTAAACAAGAACGAAAATACTGCAAACGATCTGACAACCGCCCACTCTTCACAGGGGTTGAGAGAAAGCTAACAGGATGGGAAGAGCGTGGGAAGGGAGCCGGTCGGCGCGCGCGGGAAATTCAAACTGACGAGGTCGGAAAAAATCGGATTTTTTCTCTTTTTTTGCAGTTTTTGGGCATTTTGGGGTTTCGATCATCAGCCTACGATGTCCGAACAGTGAGGTAACCGGAGAGTGGTCGTCCGGAAAGTAGAGAGATTACTGTATTAAGAAAAACACATTCATATATAATTACATTAATTTATGGTAACCCTAGGAAACATAAGGGTGATATTGAAAAACATAATACCAAGCTTTTGGTAAATCATTGCCAACAGTATATACATACAGAATACATACGGTATTACTTTTCATTATGAAAGCTACCTCACACGAAATCAAAGAAAACTACATCATCGAGCATTCAAAAGATGCAAACACATCAATACAAGGTTCAAACACCTTGTGCTTGAACAACTTCATCAATCCTCCTGGGTAGGGATGCCACTAAATTATGACAAATACGGTATTTAAACAGATTCTCAGATTTCCAAACCTCAAGGGCTTTACATTCTACAGCTTGAACACTTTTTTCTTCACCCACATCCCAGTCCTTCCACATTTTTATTTTTTTTTTTAATGCAAGGAAGAAGGAACCAAAGGCCACTGGCCTGCATACTGTTCCTTCCAAGAAAAAGCAAAAACAATACAAAAGACAGCCAAATTCAAGACCTGTTCATTTCAAGATGCCTGGACACACTGCATTTGAAAGACTGGGGATCATAGGAAGTAGGAAATACAGACAGAGGAAGACAGTTCCAGAGTTGACCAGTTGCATAAATGAAGGACTGGGAGTAACGGTTAACTCTTGCATTAGAGAGTTGGACAGAAAAGAGATGAGAGTATGTTGCTAGACGGGTACTACGTGCCCGTCATAGAGATGGAGGGATGCAAGCAGACAGTTCAGAGGAACAGTGACCGCTGAAGTAGCGATAGAAGAGAGATAAAGATGCAACAGTGCGGCAAAGAGACAAAGGTTGAAGGGAATCAGTAAGAGGAGGAGAGTTAATGAGATGAAAAGCCTTTGACTCAACCCTATTGAGAAGAGCTGCATGTGGGGAACCTCCCCACACATGAGAGTTGTACTCCATACACGGGCGAATAAAACCCGTGTACAAGGTCAATAATTGTGCAGGGGTAAAGAAAGTTCGGAATCGGTTTAGCACACCTAATCTCTTGGAAGCAGATTTCACAAGAGATGTAATATGTACTTTCCAAGACAAATCCTGAGAGAATGAAACCCCAAGCATGTTTAAGGATGATGCAGGACTGAACTGGACATTATTAAACATTAGTGGGTAATCCTGAGGAAGATTTTGTCAGGTTGATAAGTGTAAGAACTGAGTTTTTGATGCACTGAAAATAACAAGATTATTTTTACCCCAATCAGAGATACGAGCCAAGTCAGACATTAGGTGTGCCATAGCCTCATCCCTTTTTTGTTGAAGTAACTGCTGAGATGGACGCTGCGGAAACCGAATGGAAAGGTGAAGGGTGGAATCATCAGCATATGAGTGGATAGGGTTAGATATACAGCTTAGAAGGTCATTGATGAATAAAAGGAAGAGAGTTGGTGATAGAACAGAGCCCTGAGGAACACCACTGTTGATAAGTCTAGGAGAAGAACGATGGCCATCTACAACAGTCGATATAGAACGACCAAAAAGGAAGCTAGAGGTGAAGGCACAGATAGAAGGATAGAAACCATAGGAGGGCAGTTTGGAAATTTTTTTTTTTTTTTTTTTCATCTCAAAGGCTTTTGAGATGTCAAGAGCAATGGCAAAGCTTTCGCCATAGTCCCGAAAGGAGGATGACCAGGAGTCTGAAAGGTAGGTGAGAAGATCGCCAGTGGAGCGTCCCTGACGGAACCCATACTGACGATCAGAAAGAAGGTTGTGACAGGAAAGATGCTTTAAAATTTTTCTGTTAAGAATTGACTCGAAAACTTTTGAGACACAGGATATTAAAGCAATTGGACGATAGTTAGAGGGTTGGGAATGGTCACCCTTCTTTGGGACTGGCTGAATGAGAGCAAACTTCCAGCAAGAAGGAAAGGTACAAGTTGACTGACAAAGGCGAAAGAGTTTACCTAGGCAGGGTGTAAGCACAGAAACACAGTTTTTGAGGACAACAGGAGGGACTCCATCAGGCCCATATGCCCTGTAAGTACTGAGGCCAGTGATGGCAGGAAATACATAAGCTGAAGAAATTTTAATGTCAGTCAAGAGGAAGTCAGAGGGGGGAAATGATGGAGGAATAGCACCAGAATCGTCTAAGGTGGAATTGAAGGAGAAAGTCTGAGCGAAGAGATCCGCTTTATCAGTAGAAGAAATAGCTACAGAGCCATCAGAGTAGAAAAGAGGAGGGAAGGATGATGAGGTAAAGTTGTTAGAAAGGTTTTTGGCAAAGGTGCCAGAAGGAGCAAGAAGAATTCGAGTTGGAGAGTTGAGAACATTTAGCACGGATGAAATTATTTTTAGCAGAGCGACGAACAGACTTAGCACGATTCCGGGCAGAAATAATAATGGTCCACAGATTCTCAACTGAGTTTAGATCACAACCCCTTGAGGGCCAATGGAGGACTTCCACTTCCGGGTGCTGATTTAACCAATCCTTTAACACTGTGCACACATGCACAAGACTCCTGTCATGATCACGTCTAATAGGATGAGGAAGTGGGATTGCCGTACTTTTCACGGATGGCAATAAAACGTTTTCAAACACATCAATGTAATTTTGCCCTGTAAATCTTCCTTCTATTTTCGTCAATTCCCCAGGTCCACTGGCCCACATCCATCCCCCAGATGATGGGTTCACCCGACCACTTTTGCCCTTCTGTATATTTTTCATCTCATACTGTGCGTTTACTGGTCTCCAGCACGTTCGAGCCCCTGCTTCCGCCGACGCGAAGCATTTCTCATCAGTAAAAATTACTGTTCAAAAGTCTACATCTGCTCCTTAACACTGTTAAGCAAAGCCTAGTCTACACTCTTTATTGGCTTGAGAAAGTTTTTCTTTCTTGGCCATCCAGTAACAGTAAATGCCCATCTCGTGAATGCATCTTCTCACTGTCCGCTGATTGCAGAGAAGCTGTAAGTCAAAGTAACCTGAACTGCTGAACACTTTGACTGCTCATTTACCATGTCCATTATACGGGCAACATCTTGACAGTGAGAACCTGAGGTCTTTCACTGTGAGGCTTTGTCTTCACTGAGTCCTCCATTTGTTACCACCGAATCCATCGGTTCACAGTCCTGACAGAGACACCTGTGAGAAGGGCAATTTCTCATGATTTTCCCACTTCCCACAACCCGATGATTTGGCCACGAATGGTACCGCTCAGTATCATTTGCACTCTTCCCTTCACACACTGCATTGCCACGTCTCTCTTATTTCTACAGTGAATGCAATAGTTAATAATGTAGTCTTAGACTATTCATACTTCACTGATGATTATATTGCACGATAACACTGGTAAAGCCATCTTACACTGCCGCTCTCGTCTACATTCAAAACCTCTC
This sequence comes from Birgus latro, assembly GCA_018397915.1. Taxonomy (NCBI): domain Eukaryota; kingdom Metazoa; phylum Arthropoda; class Malacostraca; order Decapoda; family Coenobitidae; genus Birgus; species Birgus latro. The sequence goes on along the minus strand of JAGKTI010026162.1, from coordinate 2,359 downwards.
TCCCTCTCTCTCTGTTTCGAGCAACCACTCATATAATTTCCCTACATAATTATGGGATTTTACCCTCCTACCATTGCCGCATTCTTGCCATCCATGATAACTTGCAATGCTTATTAAACAATTGGCACTGAGTAAGCAGTCTCTCTCTCTCTCTATATAAAACAATGGGATACGTTTATGTGAAGCTACAGAATATGATGAATGTTTTTGGTGTATCAGCAAGGATTCCGGGGGCTTGAATTATGACTGCATGGAAGTGTGGCCCATTGGACTGGGCAGACTTGGACTGTCTGGACGTTGCTACTCCTCACCCTGCTGTAGGGTAGGAATGGAAGTCTGGACGATAGTCTATACAGAGATAGCCCGATTATCCGGGCTATATGGTGTGAAGGGGTGACTGGATAGTCCGAAATCACGATTAATCTGGTGGAAACAAAAAACAAGTACTGTTAGACTGATTTATTTACCGGTAAATGTACACTTAACGTAGCAGAAAGACCTTACCAAATCTTTGAATATGCATCCAGCTTGTTTCTGTATTTTTCTAGTTTCAGTTTGTTAAATTTCTTTATCTTGCTGAAAAATATCCTCTCTGTTATTATCGTCACATTCCTGAAGCTGTACAGTCGCGTTCGTGAGTCCTGACACACATGTAATTGACTTGTCTGCTGTTGTGTCCACCGTTGGTAGGATGTTGAACTATTTCACTTGCTAACTGACCAAATTATGTTCAGTGTATCAGGTAGTAAGCACAAAAGTTCCAGATTCCAAAAGCAGTGAGCACTGCAATAGACAACAAAAACACCTGTGTATCGGGACTCATGAACGCGACTGTACCTACGATTGTTTCCAGCACAATGGAAGAAACTCAATATATTCAAGTGTGGATTTCGTTTCCCAACTTCCAAACTGGAGATTAAGTTAGGTTAAATTATTAGGTGCAGTTAAGCTAAGTTAGGCCAGGTTTGGTTAAACAATTAGATCAGAACAATACCTTCTGCCATTACTTTAACTAACAACAAGAGTTGCACACCAGCAGAACAGCTAAAAACAACGGGGAAACAGATTTAACAAGAAATGTTTATTTGCCAACCCACAAACAATCAGAAAAACAAAACAGAATATCAGGATGAACTGATTTGGTAAGGTGCTTTTGCTGCTTACAGTAAAGCATATGTTTAGCCCCCTCAATGGCAGTGAGTTCAGAAATTTGCGTGCTCCTGTGGCAGGCCTTGGAACCATTTTTTCTAAGTTCTAAAATCAGTTTCTTTTTCTTACAGATGTGGTAAGGCTCGTCTGGTGCACTTTTAATTTTTTTTTGTCCCTAAACCAATCTTCTGATTTGCTATGAATCGTGAAAGAATAAAATTAGGGCGCATGTTACATTAGCATTAAAACATATTAACGAAAACATCTGGAAGGAAGTGGCTGCCTGGCTATTGGGATGGTACAGCAGGTTTGTATATCCATACCAGTGACCTTCGTTACCTTCCCATAATTGTTCGCAGATTTTATAGCTCCCTAACTCAACGTCACTGACACCGGTGCAGTAATGCACTGTTCAAGAATGGCAGCTATGAAGGGGTTAACAAAAATACATAATTATTTGTATCAATACTGTCTCAAACATACACATAACAACGAACGAAGAATGAGCAGTAAATGTACACTCAGCTGCAAAGAGCAGAAATAACTGTATGCTCTGTCGGTCCGAAATGTGTTGGGAACCGCAACACTGAACAAAAAATGTGGGATGCTAACTTACGAGAAGACGTGAGACGAAAGCATTTTTTTTTTCTGACTAGTAAACATTTTTGCACCATTTCGTCCCCTAATATTGTGAAACCTATAAATTTTCGTGTAAGCATACAGCCTAATGACCTTGCTAAGTCAATTTATATTCCTCTAGCTTGTTTTCTGTATTTTTCTGCCTATTTTGAGGGTGGTAAATTACCTTTCTCTCGCAGCAAGATTTCCTCTCTTATTATCATAATGTTCCTTAAGCCTTACCTACTATTGTTTTTGCCATAATAGAAGAAACTTACTCAAAATTATGAGGCATGTTACATTAGCATTTAAACATATCGGCGAAGACATCTGAGTAGAAGTGACCGCCTAGCTGCTTGCGACAGTAGAGTAGGGTCGTGTAAACATATCAGTGACCTTCAATCCCTTCCCATAATTGCTCGCAGTTTTTTTTATAGCTTTTAACTCACCGTCACTGACACCGGTACAGTAAAGCATCGTTCAAGGCCGACAACAACTATGAAGGGGTTAATGGAATACATTATTGTTTTACATCAATACTCCCTCTTTCACACACACACTTAAGAACGAACAAAAGAATGAACATAATGTA
>JAGKTI010026161.1:0-13694 GCA_018397915.1 Birgus latro | reverse complement strand
GCCATGAGGAGATGCATGGAATACCTTATACCCCCTGATAGAAGGAAACGGTCTACTCCCCACCATTGTCTCCTGGAGACAGACACAAAGCGGATTCAGAGCAGAGAGTAGTAACCGCAATTCCTCCCAATTTGCCATGGCACCTCTACAATTCCATTGAAGATAAATTGGAAGTGACTGAGCCATATTGATTAGTATTACCGAGCGGGTTTTGATTGATGCTTATGAAAGCCCTTTGGAGGAGCCTGTCCAGACTGAGCCGGTTTGGACTGAGGCTTATGAAAGCCCTTTAGAGGAGCCTGCCCAGCACCAGAAACCCGCACCCACTGCCTAACATCTGAAGGCAAACGAGAGGATGAGGAAGGAAGTTTTACTACACTCCTTCTTGGAAAGGGCACACCAGTTTGTTTGGAAGGCGGCTTGGGGGCCACTTTCAGAGATGCTGGATGGCCAGTGCCCCCACCAGAAACCCCAGAAGTGGCAGTAGAGTCCACAGGACTCGGGTCACTTTAGGAGGCCGTCCTATGCTTCAGATCTGAAACATCAACGGGTTGTTCAATAACATCCCCAGGTCGGGACCGGACCAGAGCTGAGCCATCACCCTCTGCCGTCACCTGGCCAGCTCCTTCAGCCTGCTGGACAGAGGGAACAGGAGAGGTGTCAACAGAAGGATCAACAACAGATACCTTAGGTGGGCGGACCTCTTGTTCAGAGGACTCCGATGAACGACGGTGACGTTTGCCAGGTGCAGATGTAGCAAAGACTGGAGAAGACACTACTATTGAGGGTTGGGAAGACTCTTGAGATTCACCACAAGCAGGTCGAACCGGAACTACAGCCGAGGAGGATGGCTCGAGGGCAGAACCACTGTCAGACCCAGAGGCATGTGCTGTTCAATTTGACTTGGCAATCGTATTCCTAAAGAAGACACTTGGACTCGATCTGGAGAGTGCGGCAGCAAATGTAACTCCTTGGCGAACAAACATAGATCGTACAGGATCCTTAGCCTCAGGAAAATTCAGCCTTTCCTTGGTACGTAGGGACAAAACCTCCTTCTCAAGTTTGTACCTATCACATGACTTAGATGATGCTGCATGGCTACTACCACAATTAACACAACACTCAGGACCAGTGCAATCCTTTCCTTCATGAATGTCCATCCCACAGGAAACACTGGAGGCAAGCCAAGGACTAGACGCCGGCAGGACCGACCAATGTCACCATAACGATGGCACTGAAAACATCTCTTTGGCATAGGAACATACTCTTTCACTCGAAGGCGATACCAACCAGCAGTCAAAATCTCAGGAACACGGAGAAGGTCAAATGTTACGATCAGCGTCGTTGTCAGAACTAGGTCACCACCAATCCTCTTCCTAATTCGTTCCACTTTTACAACATGTTGATCAGCAAGTTCTCTTGTTGATCGTCCCTCATCATACATCATCAATTCTCTAGCATAAACGACGCCTCTGAAGGAATTTAATGAACCATGAGGTGTACAGGATACAGGCTGATCCCCCAAAAGGGTCAGGGACAACACACGTTTACTCGTATCTTCATCTGGCACTTCAGCTTGCAAGCTACCGTCAGCCTGAGGAACAACCTTAGGGGACTTAACCACAGACTCTTACCAGTGCTCTATGCATATCAAACACATCACACTTCCTCAGATCCACCCCTTCCTTGGAGCACATAACTAAAAACTTAACAAACGACTCTTTTTCTTCGCATGGGTCAAATAGAGACCGGATAGCTCTCGTGGGACGAGAACGGGACCCCTTAAATGGAGGTCGACGTTCACTGGACACCTCATAAGGCTCCAGGGTCACCACAAGAGTCGAAGAATCCGTAGAACTGTCCTAAGGCTTGCCAGAGGGTCGAGGCATCGGGAAGCCGGGCAAGTCATTATTATTAACCTCCATATAACACAAAAGCCTTCATTCCCCCGCCCCTCCACCCACAATGGAGCCCAACAAGGGGAGGTCATATGCCGGGGATAACACACCGGTGACCCCAGAGGTAGCAGGAGAGTATACGCAGGTAACCACCGGGGGACCCGGGCAAGGGTGACTCCAGGATGATAGGAGCTACCAGGCCTACCAGTGCCCACTTGACCCTAGCCAACGCATGACCAGCCGACTGACCTGGTCGGGCCCAACCAGGCCGCCCGTCTGGCCAGAATAAGGGACCAAAGAGTTGTATTGCTAGCTGCAGGGCGCACCGTACAGCATCGCTCAACCTCCAGGACTCCCGTCTCCCAGCATTACGGGACGCCACGCATGGCAAACATGTGGGGAGGCGACAGTCCAGCCCTGGACCGCAAACGGGCTGGGACTAATATCACCAGCAGACCTCCTCCACTAGTGATGTAGGGGGTGCCTAGTCCATGAGGCCAACAAATTCCGAACCCTACAAAGGTAGGCATGCCTCCAAAGTAGGTGGCACCGCCAACCACGTTTCAAGCCCCGCCACCACGTCAAGGTGACCCCCTGCAGCGGGGATGGAAACATGAAAGAACCAAATGTTAAAAGTCCGTAAATTGCCACATATTCAGGATATGTCCATTTCGAGATAACTTGGACCAATTGCATTGAAAAGACGAGTTCATAGGGCGAAGGAAATACATACAGAAGCCAGTTCCAGAGCTGACATGTTGCATACATGAATGACTGGGAGTAGCCAATCGGTTAACTTTTGCATTAGAGAGCTGGACAGATAATGGCTGAGAGCTTGTTGCCAGATGGGCACTATGCACCAGCTGTAATGGAGGGGGAAATGCAAGCAGGCCATTCAGAAGCGCAGTGACCAATGAAGTATCTACAGAAAAGAGATAAGGATGTAACTGTGTGGAAAAGAAAAGTTACAGGGTGTCATTAAGACTCGGAGAGTTCATGAAACGAAAAACCATTAACTCCACTCTGTTAAGAAGAGCTGTATGTAGGGAGCCCCCCCCCTTCCCAAACACACACACACACACACACACACACACACACACACACACACACACGAGAGTTGTACTTTGTACAGAGGCGAGAAAACCCTCTATGTGAGTATAAAGTCAACAGCTGTGCAGGGGCAGAGGGCTTAGCACGCCTAATGTTTGGAAAGAGATTTTGCAAGAGAAGGATTATAATCTTTCCATAATAAATCCTGAGCAAATAAAACCCCAAGTATTTTCAGAAGTGATGCTGGATTGAGATGTATATTGTTAAATATTAACGGATATTTCTGTGCATGATTTTAGCATGTGAATGATGTAAGAACTGAGTTCTGATGTGTTGAAAACAATGTTACTTTTACTACAATCAGAGATTTGAGACAAGTTTGAAATTAAGGGTACCGTAGGCTTATCCCGTGTTTGTTTAAGTAGCTGCTATGATGGACGCTGCGAGAAACGGATGAGAAGGTGAAGGCGGAACAATGTAAGACCGTAATGGGTTAGATGTACAGCACAGAGGGTCACTGATGAAAAGGAGCTGGTGAGAGGACAGAACCCTGAGATTAATTTAGGCCAGGTTAGGTTAGGTTAGGTCATGTTTGATTGAATTGCCAGGTGCGTTGTTCTGGGTTAGGTCTGAATCGATTTTTCGCTTGTTTAAGGTTAATAATTATGTTATACTAGGTTGAATACTCTGAGTCTGTCAAGTAAGGTTTGGTTGTTAGTTTACGTTGGGATATGTTAAATTAGATCAGGTTGGTTGGATGAGGATATTTGAGCTTGGCTGATATATTATGTTAAATTCAGGTTAGGCTAGATTCAGTTCTGAGGTCAGTATTTGATTAGACACCTAGGTTAGGTCAGATTCACTTAGTTTAGGCCGATAGGTTAAGGAAAGTTGGATTAGGATTTGGAAGGTGCAAACGGGTTTTCACGACAGAAACCGTTGCGTTGAGGCAAGTCAGTGGGTACTTGTCAGATAATTTTGGTTTTGTGTTTATTCTTTTATCAGGACACCTAATGTTAAAATTAAGTAATAGGAGTCTGTTTTAATGTGGGGGGTATAACTGACACCCTAACTCACCTATTATGACCTTGTTCCTAGCTAGCTCCCCTCGATTTGGCCAAATCTTAAAAGGTTACTTAGCTAGATAAGTCGGAGTGACAGATTATGACAGGCTTGCGGTTTGGGTTGGGTTGCATGGGTCGAATCCAAGCGTCCTGGTACACTCTATATACTGTACGCACCCATCAACTAGCTTGCTTGAACAAGACTGAACTGAAAATGGCGTATCTCCTGCTTCATTGGATTCAGATATGCCAATTATCATTGAATTACAATTACTTAAATTCAATGAATTACTTTATGAAATCTACAAGGAAGGCCAAACGTAACAAGTTAATCTCAGTTTTAAATAAAAACTATTGCCAGCCATTCATTTTATCTACATTAAGATAGATAAGACCTTCTTCTGATTTCCACGTCATCATACCGGTACCACGCATGTGCAGTCATGTACATGGAATATTCCTATCATTATAGGTATTTATACACAATTTTACATTATGGTTGTCCATGAAGGGTTAAACGCAGCAGCACTGATTAATAATTAAAGCTATTAACCAGAATACCAGAGCATATACCTGGGTTATTAAACTGCTTTGAACCAGCACTATATGTTTTCTGGTAAATTCCTCTGCCTTAATAGGGACAAATATTAAAAGGTGCGAATATACCGCTACACACAGGATACCTCCCCAGGGGGAAATAATGTCTACAGTAATATTAGGATAGGTTGCTAAAAACAGGTTTACAGGATGCTAAATAAAGGTTAATTATGGTATATTAGATCGCGTGGTTTAGGATGTACTGTACATGCAGCAAAGCCGACAGGTCTGGAGTATCATTTTTTTATATTTTTCCTTCATGGAAAGTTCGAATATCTACTCTTGAAGAGCTCAGAGCGATTTTCTTATGAAATATAAAAAAAGTTGTTCAACTTTAAACCTGACTTGCTATAACATTTAGATGCGGCGACAGCTGACGCATCAATTAACTATTAGGCAATTTTGAATTTTGGCGATAAGGAGGTATTTTAGCGACTTTCTTATGAAATACAAAGTTTCTTACCTTGAAATTTTTATTTGATCGAGAGAGAGAGAGAGAGAGAGAGAGAGAGAGAGAGAGACGACTGTCGGTGAGAGAGGGCGACCATTAGAGGTAAAGGAGAAGTCTGTATCTAATCTGAGTCAGAGTATAACTGATTGACGATTTGACTACCCCAGCACAGTTAAACTTATATGTATATGAATGTGCACATCATATATACATTATGTACACAAGGTGTGTGTGTGTGGGTGTGGATGGAAGGGAAGGGACAACGAACGTTAACCCCATCACAACGATGACATTTTTCCCGACTGCATAGAGTGGGCACGGATGCTTTTTTTCTTTTTTCTTTTTTTAGGTGATGGGGAGGAGAAAGTGGTTCTAACAGAAACCGTCGCATAGTATCTACGATGGTCGACAGCATAACAGGAGACGGCTTTGGTCTAACTATAGAAATACTAAGGAAATCTTTTTTGGTCTGCTCTATGTATAGCATTTTATATGTCCATGCTGAGAGCATCAAAGTTTTATACAGGCCCCTGCTGTCGAGTGGGACTGCACAGTTTACTGTGCTTGTTAATATGGCAAGATGCCGACAGACGATTTTATGCGACGTTTGTGAAACTCCTCGAAATGAAGGGGTGATTAGAGGTTGTTTGTATGCACCTTATTACGTGCGGTATCCCAGAAAAGAAATCAGGCCAACCAGTGATAACAAGAATGAATTATACAAGACATCTTCATATTCAGATAATTAACAGAAAATACCAAAAGGTCATGTTTCTCCTGCAAAGGATCATGTTTCTTCAGTAATATGTCCTTAAACACCATATTGTTAATACTTGTTACGTAATAGTGATAGTTCTTTAACCTTTTTTACGGGTCCATGCCGTTCACTTTCACGGTTCTTCATTTCTTTTCTTTTGAGATGCATTTGGGTTACTGACTTTCATTCAATATGATTCATTCCTCGTGTCTCTCCCTTACAGTACTTTCTCCCTTCGTATTAGATACTCTCCAAACCCATCCTATTTTCTCCTTCTCTTCCTCTCTCCTACCATTCCCCTTTTCCCCCCCCCCCCTCCCGTTTCCTTCTACGTCATCTCACTCTTATCCTTCCCAGTTCTACTCTTTCCTCTCTTCGTTCATTCTCTCCCATTTTTACCCCTGCACTTTTTCCCTCTCTTTCCCTTTCCTCTTTTTTCGCCGGTCAAACCTTCCCACCAACGCTGTCGCAATATTTCTTTGAATGGAGATTCTGTGTGACGTTGTGATTGGATTCACTAGTGCGAGAACAGGTGGGCGACTGAATGCAAAAGGAGGTGTGGAGGGGAGAGTCACACAGCAGAAAGTGGGAATTCTCTTGAAGCGGAAATAAGCTGAGCTCAAAGTGTATGGGAACTTTAGTGTTATTTGCAATGTATCCTAAATGAGTTAGTGGTGATGGTGGTTATTATTCTTGTTATATGTAATAGCTGTTGCTTGTTCCAGCAGGGTGCCGTACAAAAGTTTAGGAATGTAACCTCATTCAACAGGAATCAGTCTCTTGCAGCTGTCATTTGCTATGATCAACACCAAAAATTTTTAATTCATACACATTTGTACCCCGCATATTTACAGTTTACCCTAATAGCTTCTCAGTTTTCCATTATAAGGTACTGGCAGCTTAGTAGTTCCCATATACTATTTCATTACAATTCGCTCTGTTCCATACATACATGTTGCCTACCTGGATGCTAAAACTTCTACAGGTTTTCTTACACACCATCCACTCATTATTTCCTTAGCATTCCTGTCACTCCCGCTGCCTCTTATAGCTATACTTAATTTTCTCATTACCCATACCCTCCCTATGGCTATGCAGCCTTGTCTACTCTCTTCATTATACTACGTCTGTGTCCACACCCCTTACTTACAGTGCCATCTTGTCAAACAATATCATTCCTCGTAAAGCTTGTATCCTAGGCACTTTATTTCCAGCACTTTCACCTTTCCCAGTCCTCAGCATCACTGTGCCATCATACATTACAATACTCGGTTGAACTTTTACAGATATATTTTTCAGCGCACACTTCTCAGTACCCATATTCTTTGTGTCTTCCTTTATCCCATGACTTACTTCAGGTTACCAATAGCTATACATCTGTTGGAATATCAGCCTTCATATTCATAAACCCTTTCTCATCTTCTAAGTCTTCCTCCATTAGACTTATACTCACATCACAATGACTGCTGTTTCCCGTATTTACTGTCTATGTTTCCCATTATATTGTTTTTTCAAAGCTTATTAAAAAACTGTTGTAAAGAAACCGCTGAATCTGCAAACAGGCATTATCTTCTGAAGCCAATAACAATTATATCTCCCCGTCTTTCCTTCCCTCAGCATCTCATTAACTTTCCTTTCTTTTCAGGACCCTTGCATCTAGCTGTCTTACTATCCCGTCCATGAACTGACTAGACAACCTTGACGACATATGTATCTCGGTTGCAACTCTTCCTATACCTCAAGCCATTTATCTTCCTTCCTTTCTGTTCATGCACATGCTAGTTTTTCTTTCCGCCTTTTCTTTTTCTCACTTTACCTTCTTTTCTGTTTCATTTTTTCCCCCTCTTATCATCTTGCTTTTCCCGTGTTTTCTGTATTCTCTCACACAAGCCTAACAAATATTCTTTCCCACATTGAATACCCATCACCCTCCCGCCAAACTAATCAACAGTATTGCTTGCCAGAAATCTCAGTCATTCTGTCCACCCCGTCACTCTTCGGTCAATTTCTGCCCTTCACTTTCCCTATTTTCCCTCTTCACAGAGAAGTAGAATTAGGGACGTAGATATAACATCTTTATGACGGTGTTCTGCTGCTATATTTATTCACTTCCTTTAATTATTTCGTACTTTAGTCTTTATAATTACATGAGGAATTTCTAATTTCATTCATGTAACTATCAATTTACTTTACTGCTGCATCCGGGGGGGCGACTAAATATAGTTTGTGTCTCTCACTGTGTCACTTACTTTCTCACTTACTGTGAACATGTACTGTTTTGAAAAATGGGTCCAGGCCTAATGGAGGTGTATTGTGTGGTGAGATGTACACATGCACACATACTTACACTTGAAGAAAAAAAGATCACAAGGGTACTAGTCGACTGCGTACCTGTGTCGTGTAAGAGTACTTGTAAATAAGAGAGAGAGAGGCAGTGTAAAAATTAATATACATACATATTTGCACTCAAACGCATACAAATACACGGGTACTAGTCAAACATACACCTGCAGCATGCCAGGATATTAGCAACTATGTTTCTGAGGCATGTTGTCATGAATAACGTGACGTGACTTAACGATGATGTAGCACTGACGTGGAGAACTTGGTCATTCTTCGCGGTTCTTGGCGCACTACGACAATTTTTGGAAAGTTCAAAAATTGTTGGCGTGGGCGCCGACAAGGAGGAGAACAAGTCGTGACGGTAACGTCATTTGTCTTAGCTGTGACTTAGCATGTCTTATCGTGTCTTAGCTTGTCGTAGGTTGTCGTAGCTTGTCGTAGGTGTAGGTGTGACTTGACGTGTCGTAGCAATAACTTGCTCTTTGCAACTGACACCTGCCTTCTTCTTTTTTGAATTAATGGTTATAGGCCATGGGTGGCCATTAAGCAAAAAAGTCTGTATGTACAACATTGAAATACACACACGAAAAAATCAAATACACATAATCAAGCATCAAATCTACTTATCAACCCTAATGACAATAGAATATTTTTGTCAACTCTTAATTCTTCCAATAATAACTTTAACAAGTCATCATCCACTCCCCCACTAAAAACTTCAGATGGCAGATGGCATTACAAATGACCCACATAGGAAAGCAAATATCTTTGCCAGCACATTTGCTAGAAATTCTACCTTGGAGGAAGTCAGCCAGAACGTGCGAGTATTAGATCTTGACTCTCTCGAAATTGCCCCACTTAAAATACAGACAAGATACGTAAAATCCATCCTAGACAATTTACCTACCAATAAAGTCTCAGACCCAAATGGAATTCCCCCAGTTGTTTTGAAAAAGTGTTCCCCAGAACTTGCACCTGTTCTCACTAAATTATTCAGAATATGCATACGTACTTCTTAGATCCCAAATTCATGGAAAGAACCCAATATCCACCCAATTCCAAAGAAAGGAAGTTCCTCTGACCTCTCTGATTACAGACCAATAGCTGTCACATCTTCTCTTGGTAAAGTATTCGAAATTTTAATCAATAAGCACATAGTTAAACATCTCGAATCCAACAACTTAATTAGCGATAAACAATATGGTTTTCGCCACGAAAGATCCACCATTGACATACTTAATATCCTGACTCATAACATCCATCAATCAATCGACCTATATGGAGAAACTCACGCAGTAGCCCTTGATATTTCCAAGGCTTTCGACAGAGTATGGCATCATTCCCTGCTGTCCAAACTCACTTGCTATGGACTAACGTCTTTTGTTCCTCTCCTTGCCTCATATCTCAGCGACAGAAAAATAAGAGTAAAAAGGGATGATGTATATTCCAATATCCACTCAATTAACGCCGGCATGCCACAGGGGTCAGTTCTGGCACCAACCCTGTTACTGGTTCATATTAATGACCTCTTATCTGTCACCCACAATCCCATACATTCATATCCTGACGACTCAACACTTCACAGTTCATTCACACTCAGACACCCATTCACAAAGTCTGATATCTCTAGTTTTCAACTCAGCACAGCCATCTCCATAAAAGTTATCTGTGATCAGTGAATGGGGACAAAACAGCCTTGTTTCATTTAATGCTAGTAAAACCAAATATATACAATTTACTAATAGACAGATATTGCCAGATTCATATATTACCTTCAATGCTACTAATATTCCCCTCTCCAAAAGTATTGAAATTCTCGGTATTGAAATTCTCGGGGTCTCACTTAACAATGCCCTCAGCTGGACCTCTCATGTCTGATCACTTGCTGAAACCGCCTCAGAGAAACTTGGATTATTATACAGAGTTCGTAACTTCTTCACCGACGAGCAGATGGCTATAATTTACAAAAGTCATGTGCGCTCTCAGCTTGAATATTGCTCACCCTTGTGGAATGGATGTGGAGAGGGTGCATTAAAACAACTAGATAAAATTCAGAAGAAAGCCGTTGGAATTATTAATAACCCTGCTATTACAAATAATTTACCTCCCCTACAAGTAAGAAGGAATGTTGTCTCCCTTGCATTGTTTTACAGACATTTCTATGGCAAATGCTCAGACGAAGTTGCGTCCATTGTGCCACCTGTCCATGCCTTCCCTCGTGCTACACGGGCATCTGGCAGCGCTCATGACTGGAATGTCACACTGCTATATTGCAGAACTTCCGCCTATCAGAATTCTTTTATTCCCCGAACTGCATCTTTCTGGAACTCGCTTCCTCAGAGTTGTTTCCATCCAAACTTCAATCTACAGCTGTTCAAGTTCAACTGTTACAGATATTTCATGAATTGAGGACACCAGTAACCTGGTGTATGGATTTTTTTTTTCTAATTCATTCATTTCTCCTTTGTTCTGTTATTTTAAATAAAAAAAACTACACACAAGATGCTAACAAATATACAAAAGACTCCCAAATATACAAAAAGACACTAATACACAAAAAGACACTAATATGCAAGTGCTCGAATAATAAAGGCTATGGACGGCCAAGTTACACCTGCCTATACTCCACCCTCCCACATAAAGCGGCGCACCGAAGATCCCGGCCAACGTAGTGTATCATCATATGTCCTGATAATCTTAGCGGTAACTTAGCTGTTCCGTAGCGTGTCGTAGCTTGTCGCAGGGTGTCGTTTCGTTGTCTTGGAGTGACGTGCAGTTAAAGTGATCGTTATTTTTTAACTGAGGGATGATCAAAGTGTATCATCAGGAAAACGTGATGCTTCCGTAAGGTGTCGTGGGATGTCGTAGCAATTTCTTTGTCTTAGCACTTATGTGACTGCTATGAAATGGCCATTTAGGCCTACATTTTGAGGTATGATCGTGGCATTTCACCAAGATCATACCTCGGGATCAGATCGTGGTGATCGGGGCTGTTGTCGAAGATGAACTTGAATATGGGACGTGGGCTTCATTCAAAGTCCTGGGTGACTTTACGGCTATGTATTTATACAAGTTGAACATAGATCTTGCCTCCACCACTTCTACCTTGTCTCTGGGGCAGCAAGCCGGCTGCTGTCGTTTCCCCACTCGTCACTTGCAGGCTAATTCAAAATCTTGGGTGGTTTTACGTCTATGTATTTACACAAGTTGAACACAGATCTTGCCTCCACCACTTCTGCCTTGTCTCTGGGGCAGCAAGCCTGCCCGCTCCTAGTTCCCCCTCTTGAAAAAGATTATGTCAGCAGAATTTGAACTAGACAAGAACGAAGAGGGATGTGAACAACAAGTTCTTTCGTAAGGAACGCGGCCTCAAGTATTGGATAGTAGTAACCTACGGAGGAAAATGAAATCACTGGAGATAAGTCGAAAGTGGAGTGAGCCCATTCCAATGTAGAGCGGAGGTCAGAGATAGGTACTAGATCTACAGTGACACGACCATCGACAGCATTTACAAGAATATAAACTAAGAAACTTGGGAAACAAGAGAGTTCAGAGAAACCTGTAGGTTGTCCATTTGGAGTTTTACATACAAAAGTTCTGATACAATATTAAGTTTTGAGATTTCCTTTGTCAGAATTCCTGTGAAGTTGTTCAATGTGTGTGTGACATCATTTAAATGGTTTCTGATCTTCTGTAGCATAGAATGTTGAACATTGATTACTCGGTTTTGAAATTCTAGGGCACTGGCAAGTGGTCGCTAGACCAGATAACCTGCTCAGAAATTTTCCTCCAAGATCAAGGAGTCCACGTTTCACCCGTGAACGACGTACGGGTGTTTGGTCGAAGAAAGTGTCATGTAGATGTGAAAACTATAATCTTATATCATTTAATTTCCAGCATATGTGTAGGTGAAGTGGGTACCAAAACGCATCCTTTGTATGTTGTTCCTTGATAGCAGACATAAGGCCCTGTAACTCCTCTAGCTGGTGTGCAAAATCGGGCAGGGCGATGGCCACGGCAGCCAGCGGCTCTAGGTCATAGCGCAAGGAGACTATATCTTTCACCAACATTATCTCGCCTTCCGCACCAACCAAAGCCCCTGGCCGTACGACACCATCGTCCTCACCCAACCCAGACCCTACTAGGGTCAGCACTGCTAGCACGTGGACCCACAGCATCTTTCCTTTAAAAAAAAAAAGGTGAAGTTAGAGGCAATGATTATGAAGATGATTATGACGAAAGTGTAGGGTGATGCTTTTATGTGACTTGCTGGCAGGGCGCAACTTTGCACGATAGTTATTACCAGCAGGGGAAAGTGGCATCATTCTAGAAGAAGAAGAGTCCGAAGAAGTGTCAAAGGAAGAACTGGAAGAAGAAGAAGCATTTCCGGGTTGAGAAGAAGATGAGGCTTCTTCTATTGGCTCCTCCAATACTATGCCCCTCGGCGCATGTTTGAGGGCAATAGCATGCACCCATTTGGTCTCTGCTTTAGACAGATCTGTTATTTCAAATTATTGGCCTTACGAGATGACACGGAAAGGACCCAAGAATTTACTATCAAGTTTTGATTCTCGCTCGTGATCTAGGGCAAAAACTAAATTACCTACTTAGATGGTAACATTGGACACAGCTTTTTGTTGCTTACGTACTGTACCATTTCTACATTTGAGAGGGCCAAATTATCCTGAACATACTTATGAATTTTCTGAAAATTTGATAGGTGAACTTTGACAATAACCATCGTGACTGTGGATCGGATCAGGCTTAGATTGCAATAAGGAATAAGGTAGTCTCTTGTCAAAGCCATAGATGACAATGAATGGAGTTTCACCAACTGATTTATTGATGGATCAATTAATTGATGCAGCTACCTGTGGGATTCACTCATCCCAAGTGGAACTCTGATCTCCCACCATGTGATGCAGACTCTCCAATATCTTCCTATTCTGGCGCTTTACGAGGCCGCTCGAGGCTGGATGATGGGCAACTATATTGCATTTTCTACTTCCGTATTGATGAAATTTTTAATTGTAGAACTTTTACCCGTTATACGTTAGAATGATTTCTGGGGTTGTGAAAGGGCAAATGACTGAATTAACAAAAGCATGGGCAACTGCATTAGCAGATTTGTCACGCAATGGAGCCATTATCACGAATATGGAGAAATGATCGACTACTACTAATAGCAAAGAGTGTAGAGAAATATAAGAGGGGACAGTCACACCATCCCCGTGTAACTCTGGGTGACAGTGGCGCACCAAGCGGTGGGCACGGAAACAGAGCTGGAGAATGCCGAGCAGGCAGTTCAGTGCTGCTATTAATAGCAAAAATTCTAGGCAAAAAAGACGGGATTATCTTTTCTCCAATTCCAAAGGACAAGGAAAGGTGAGTGATATATTGTCAATCACATTTTATCTAAACTAAGTTCACGCTGATGAAATTATCAGAAATGTCGAGCTGGTTGGTTATTCTCATTGTTGCTTTGGTATTTAATTCACCGTGCGCTATCTAGACACTGCAAGTGGTTACTCAGC
>JAGKTI010026160.1:0-13694 GCA_018397915.1 Birgus latro | reverse complement strand
CTCTGCAGCTTCGGTAACTGTCCTTTCTTTCGCTGAGTATTGTATAGCCAAACTTTGTCACCATCCTTGAAGCTCACTTCACTTCCCATAGCACCAAACTTGCGCTTCATCACTTCATCCAAAAACTTCAGAGCTCCTCGAACTTGATGATGTATCTCAGCCAGTCTTTCCTGAAGATACTTTGGATAATTAGAGGTGTCTGTAGGCAGCTCTTCACCAGGTGGTCTTCCCATTAACAGATCAACTGATAAGCATTACTCATGGCCCAAGAATAAGTTATTCAGGGGCGTAGCCGGTAGACTCGTTGGATGCCTGCCATCAGCAACGCAGGTAATTCCTGGTCCCATTCCATCTGTCCCTCTACACAATGGGGTCCAGGGAAATTTTTCAGCCATCCCATCTGCCTACGGCCTTAGTGAAGACATCCTGGTCTTCATGATCCCCAGTAACTTGCAGCATTCATGGAACACAGCAGACTCGAAGTTTCTATCCTGGTCTGATGGTAGCTTTAGTGGCATCCCAGCATGACTGAATAATTGGTCAACCAATGCTTGAGCAACAGTTGTGGCTTCCTGATCAGGGATGTCATAGGCTTCTGGCCACTTTGTGAAGTAGTCCATGGCAACACATATATATATACCGGTTTCCTCTTTCAGTGAGTGACAGAGGTCCAGCAATGTCCTCTGTGACTCTTTCCATTGGAGCACAAACTTGGTACACTGAAGTAGGAAGTAACCACGTTTATGGGGTCCCTTCTTGCCACAGCATACATCTTAGGCCAAACACCACTCTTCAGCATCCTGACACATGCCAGTCCAGTAGAACCTCTTCCGTAGCCAACTCAGTGTTTTCTTCACTCCCATATGCTTTCTAGTGATCCAGTTATGAGACTGTTTGAGGACCTTAGACCTCATTTTCTTAGGAACTACCAGCTGCCAATACATGCTGAAGCCATCGGGTGTCTCCCACTGACACTTCATACTCCATTGTTCAAATTAAGTCCCAGTGGCTCTTAGTTCCAGGGCTAAACCTGAATACCTCTTCCCAAGATGGTTACACTGTGCCCTGCTTCAGCCATTCTAGCACTGGCTATAAATCTGTATCCTCCGTCTGCATCCTCTTCATGTCTTCATCAGTTGACACTGGCCCTGTCTCTGCAGTACAACTGCATTTATTGCTAAAATCTTTTTTCCTACTACACTGTTTGCAAACTGAGTCACAAAGCCAATGACTCATGCTGTCAGCATTGCCATGTACCTACCCAGGATGGTGCAGCACCCCATAGTCGTGCTCGTCCAGCTTCCTGAGCCAGCATTCCAGTTGTCCTTGTGGATTCTTTAATGTCTTCAGCCACTTGAGTGATGCATGGTCCGTCCTGATGATGAAATAGGACCCATCCAAGTAGAGTTGGAAGAAGACAAGGCTCTTCGTCACAACCAAGAGCTCCTTACGGGTCACACAATAGTTCCACTCTTGTGGGCTGAGCTTCTTGCTGTAATAAATCACCATATATTCTTTTGCAACAGGACTTCACAAATGCCATGGTTACTAGCATCACAGTCTAGTATAAATGGTTGATGCTGATCTGGGTANAAACATAAATCGCACTTGCCTTAACTGCAGCACTTGAGTCATCCAAGCACTAGCAACTCCTGGAAAATAGGTCTTGTAAGTGGTTTGCCAAATTTCCATCTTCTTTGACCACACTCCTTTTACAGGTCTTCCATTGATGCCACTCAGGGTCCACTGCATTGCACAGTTCCACAATATCTTCCACGTTGATCTTCTGTGTCCAACAGTTGATCACCACAACTGGCACCTAACCTGCACCTGTTTCCACCAAAGTCCTCCTTGTAATCACTCCAGCCTTCGTCTTGCACCATCCATCAGGCTCCACCACTCCTAAGCAGCTGTCAAAAGCCACTCACCTTGCACTGATGCAGTAGTTTTGATCTCGTTGGTAACACTGTAGTGCACAGTGCTCTCACCTGACCACTAGAACTGGTATGTCTCAATGCCTTGAAGGGAACTGACTTTCCTCGGACCTTGAGCTTCATGGAGCAGAAGTCCAGCTCACATCCCATGGACATCAGATAGTCCAGACAAAGAAGGCAAGGATCCTCTATGTCAGCCACATAGACCTGAAGCATAGCCTTTTGCTGTGCCACTTGAATCTGGACATCCAAAGGTCCCTTCAGTTCTATGCTGTGTCCAGTTACACCACACAGTTGTTCTGACAACTCAACCAGATATCGATTTCATATTATGCCTTACAAAAGTCTGCTCTGAGGCTGGATCAATCACCAGGGACCACCTCTTGATGCCTATTCTTCTGTCTACTAGTACGTGGTCAGTCGAAGTTCTCTTGCATTTTCACGATGGTGGGGCTACTAGGGAAAAAAATCGGCTGATGTTAGCCCCTTGACACCAGCCTTTACTAATTTCCCCACTTCTTTCTTATCTTCTGCAGCCTCCTTTTTATCCTACACTTTTTTCTTTGGACAGTTAGAACAGAAGTGTACCACCTCATTACATGTCCAGCACCCTTTTGTTGCAATTATAGATTTTCTTCCACTGTTCTGTTCTTGCTTCTTCCATTTGTAGCAATCCTCCTTCCTGTGTCCTGGCGACTCGCAGAACCTGCAACCTCCTCTCATCTTCTAATGTTGGTCTTCGACTTGTAGCAGTCCATTTTCCTGTGTCCTGGCTTCTCACAATACCAGCAGAATCCTTCAAATTTCTCTGTTTGATGTACTTGCCCCTTTCTTGCCGTGAATTCTGCACTAAATCCTGCCTGCCGACTGAACGTACTGGACCTGATGTAGGACTCACATTCTAGAGTGCTAGCTAGTGCTACTTGTATGCATCTTGGTTGTGCAAGCTTCATTTGCACTTTCAATTCTGCACTATCAAGAGCATCGATGAACTGATTTCTCAGAGGAATGGCCAACAGGTTAGGTGCTGCTTCAGGGTACACCTTGTGTGCCATACTCTCCAAGTCATGAGCCCATACGTGTTCAGAATCTCGCCCTGTAAACCTCTGTCTGGCACATGGTTCCATATCTGCACTCAAGCACTACTACAAGACACTGATACCTTTCCTCTCCTCCACTGACATCTGGCCAAGAATCTCCATTGCAGCACCCTTGAGGCTAGTAGCAAACTGCACTGCCCTCTGCCTATCATCCCAACCATTCTGATCAGCAAATAACTCAAACTGCACACAGCAAGCTTCCCAAAATACTTTACTATGAAATTCCTGCGGTTTCTTTTTCACTGGACCTCCATATTAGCCACGCACTACAAAAATTTGGGACCTAAAAACTGGGGCATCATAATTAAGCCCAGAACTTAAAACTTCTACATTCAGATTATTCAGCCCTGTAAAGCTACCTTTAGATGCTTGGGATTCATCAATATTCAACATACACTGTCCCTTTCTTTCATATACTCTCTATGCACTAATTTGACACTCAGCAGTTGAAGATTTCTCTACAGCCTCAATTCTCTCACTAATTATCTTCAGCTGGTCGTCTACTTGCTGTCTGCACTCCATCATGTTATTGCTCACCTCACGGTTCTGCTGCTGTAGCTCAATATATACTTCCTTTACCAGCTGCTGCTGTTCTTCCTTCATTACCCCATGCAAGGGTCAGTCTTTCCCTGCATCCTTAGTTGCATCTTCTTCTGTTGTTCTCGTAATGCCTCTCTCAGCCATTCATATAATTCTTTCTGTTGTTCGCTGTGTGCTTGTAGTCGTTCTCTGAGCCCTTTCTTGAACTCTTTCTGTGCTTCACTTTGTGCTTGTAGTTGTTCACCTTGTGCTTGTAGAAGCTTCATGACTGTGGCCAGAGATGCTTCCCCCTGACTAGTCTGGCTTCTTGTCTGTACACTTTCCGGCTCAATGTCGATGTTTGACTCACTGCAGCACTTTTCTATCCCAACTCCAAACACCACTTGTAACGTCCTCGTCCTACACTGCCACAGGCTCCAACAACAGTAGTTCAGTGTAGGAAGGATGTCGCCCAGTGAATCGTTCATCATAGGGTTAACCTTTCAATGTACGATACACAAGATCAACTCAAGCGTCATAAATACACAGGCTTCTCACATTCGTTGTCTTTGTTTTCCAAGTAATTACACTGCTTTAAAACTCCAGAGCTACACTAATTTCACAAGGCCGTAAGTAAAACTGAAAAACTACTCTATTCTCTCTACCATCCATTTGTGACCATCCTTGCTACTTAATTGCTCTAGGACATACTCCTAGCAACAACAGTTTTTTATGTCGGAGACATCCAAAATATACCAGAGCTTTCTTACATTATGTAACACTGTTGTTGGCATGTAGATAACCAACAAACATTGATGTAGTCTCAGAGAACGAAAGGTGCTTGTATACCTTGAGCTAAGTTTATTGCCATCAGTAGTGCTGAATCCACATGCATGTATGTCCTCTCCACATGAGTACCCAGCCTGCACTGACTGGCTCAAAGTTGATGCAGCGGCACTTGGAGAGTAGTGTATGAAAATCAGTCAAATGAGCAACTCTTTTGAATGATACAATGGTTGCAGATTTGTCACCTCTGTCGTAATTCCTATACTTACACACTAATGATACTGACATCCTATATGACATGACTGCTTGGTCACCACCAACGAGTTGACGTCAGCTTGCAACACTCCTGGGAAGAAACATAATGTACCTGAGAAACAAACAAACAAACAAAATCGTGTCCCTGAAGGACACGGAACAAGGCACAATGGGATAGCACATCCTAAGGAGAATCACAAAAAGTAGTATATTTATCTAAGACATGGAACATGGGCATAGGTGGAGTGTTGTGACTTGGCTGGATACAAGTAACGACTGGGGGGGGGGGGGGGGGGAAATGGGTTTTTAATTTGTAAGAGTGACTAGGAAGAAGGGAAATATCAGGGTTAGTAGAGGCAAAGGGAGACTGCTTTTCCAGGGGATGTGTCTTTAAATCCAAGCAACGGGAAACTTTAACACGTCACGTCCCAACCGATTTCCAACCTCCGATACCCCACAGTCCCGAGCATTTTCGGATTTTTTTTTTTTTTTTTGGCTCAGACATTCGCTTTTCGTGAGAAACATCGAAAATTCATAGAGAAATCGCCCTCTGAGGCTATAAATGGTGCTACAGATGATGAGTCAGTCTTACGTTTTCCCTCTTTCTCATGGTACCTGGCTAAAGAAAACGAACTATGGAAGGGTTAACTAATTCAAGCCACTTTAAATTACGTATTTATTTATTTATTTGGTACGAATTTATGTGTAGTACAAGACTATATTGGTTTTCACACATTTATATAGGCAATAGGAGCATTGTTCAGTCACCAAACACATCCACATATGGCACCTTCCTGTACATTACCACCTCATCACTTCTGTTTGTTTCTTGCTCTAGCTTCTTTATTTCTTTGTCCTTCACCTCAGGAATCACTTTCACAGTGAATTTCGTCATTGGGGAGACCGTGGGACAACATGTCTTTACTGGCCTGGTCGCTGCTAACAAGTGAATTGCCAAGTGTGGGGGGGAGGGGGGAGGGCGGGTCAGGTGGGGCCAGGCAGTATCCCCACTTGATAGCAGATAGAGGAAGGTCTCCCACATATGCCTACCAAAAATGACCCATGAAACTTGAATATTGTGCAAATTATGACCCTTGCAATTGTGCAACGTACCCGTACGTCGATGAGTGTAGCTGTGACAAAACGTTGCGACGTACCCATACGTCGATGGGACGCCTTCGGTTAAAGTGATCTATGTGCAGTGTCTTCTGCTCCCTTGACTGTGATGCAGATGTTTGACTTTGTTGCCCTTCTCACACTAGAGGACACAGTATGGCCCTTTAATTTTGTGGAAAGTTTAGAGGTGGGGGTCTGACTGACTAAATAAACAATAGTCCCAACCATTAGCTACATATCTTTAGCTGACTTGTTGTGATAACGAAGCATCCCCTCTTTAGATAAGCAAGTGAGTCATGAATTCTCTTAAAATGTGACCAGAATGCAGCTACTCTGTCTGTCACATAGTCGTCAAAGTTGTACACAGGAGGAAGAGGAGGTGAAAGGAGGTCATATGGGAGATGCCTGTCCATGCCAAAAAGAACAGTGAGGGACCTCAGAGATGGACTTGTTGATAGTGCAGTTGAGGGCAATGATAGTGCAGCTGAGGGCAAATACCGCCATGGGGATGTGTCCATCCCAGCAAGCCTGGGCTTCTGTACAGAAATGCCAGATGAGATTAAGGATTTTTCCTGCTCTGGCATTCAAGTATGCCATTAGAACTAGGATGGTAGGTTACAATGTTGCACTTGTTGACATTAAAGGCACTGCATATCCCTGAGAGAAGCTCGTTGTTAAATTCTCTTCTATTGTTTGAAAACAGGGTCCTTGGGGTGGTGAAGGGACAAATTACGTTACTAACAAAAACTTGGGCAAGAAGCCAAGTTATTGTTTTTGGAAGGGGACAAGGATGGAGAATTGGGAAAAGTGGTCCATGCAGACAAGGAGGTGCTGATTCCCACTGGAGGTCAGAGGCAACTTTAAAAGATCGATTACAGCCGGATCAAATGGTCGGAAAGGTGCATATATGACAATATGGCATTAGTACTGTTGGCATTTCCTTTCTGAGAGGCACTTGAATAACAAACATCAGCATAGTCCTGAATGTCATGGTGCATGGTTAACCAGAACTATTGCAGGAGAGCTTGGCTCAAACATTTGTCTTTACCAGGGTGTGCAGCAATGGGGGAGTCATGAAGAAGTTTTAAGAGATCAGGAATCATTACATTGGGGATGACCACTTGAGAGACTTCTCGCTTGGGTTCGTGTTTGCATTCCAGCATGGAGTTATGGAAGAGAACGCTTTGATCAAGTATGTAGCTGTCAATGTTGTTAGAGAGGACAGGCAGATCTGTGGTGTCACCAGACTCTAAATAATAGAAGACTCATTTCCAGAAAGGGCCCTCTCATTGCTTCTGCTTAACATCATGGAAATCAAGGATGCAGTGGCATTGGTGGCATTGACATTCCTGCTCAGGGCATCAGCAACTGTGTTCTAATGACCCTGAAATAACGAGATGGTAGGCACGTACTCCTGGATAGTGAAGAATCAATGAGCTAGTCTCGCCGAGAGGTTTTTGCCCTTAGAGAGGTGCAGGCCAAGTTGATAGTCAGTTTGAATATGAGTCTCATAGCCTAAAAATGTCTTTGAAATGTTTTAGGGCCCACATGATCGCAAGTGCCTCGATTTCTGTGAGAGAATGGTTCTTATTGGCATTGTTGAGAAGGCAGCTAGCATAAACTATTGGCTGCAGGTGACAGACGTGATCTTGTGGAAGAGCAGCTCCTAAACCAATGCAAGAGGCTTCTGTGCACATGATGAATGGTTTACTGTAATTAGGGTATGCAAGGACAGGGGCATTGGTCAGAGCTGATTTGAGTGAACTGAAGTTGACTCTTGCTCATCTGCCCAACGCCATGAGGTTTCTTTCTTAAGCAGCTGTGATGGGATGAGCAGTGGAAGCGTAACCCTTGATGTTGGTTCTGTAGAATCCCGATAAGCCTAAGAATTATGATGTTCCTGAACTCACGGAAAAACACGTTGGAATACTTTTGGGACTTTGGAAAAGCAATAAGTTGAGTGAGGGGGAACAGGACCTCGGTGAGAGATGGTTGCACAGTTGTAGCATGCATAGGTGCTTGTGGCAGGTCGTCTTGATAAAAAAAAACTTTGACATGGTTGTGGCTGACAAGGAAGTCACGCTTGTTATTGCCAGCAAAGAGTGGAAGTGAGGCGTTAGTCTCATTAACCCTTTGGAGTTTATGGGTGCAGTGCAAATTTTATGCACTCGTTACCGGTTGACGCTGGCTGTGTCTGGCACATTTCAACCGCTCGTTACCATTTGACGTCAGTTGCATCGAACGAAATTGCCCGTTTCTTTTTTTCTTTTGTTATGGAATGATTTTGCGTCTATTTCTGGGCAAGAACAAAGTAGTACTTGCATCCCCGTGTATTCCTCCACCGTGCTCAACCCACCCCGCACCCAGCCTTGCCCCACTGCCCCAGTCAGTGTGCTACGAGCCCTGCTCGAGTGTCAGATAATTTCCTTTTGTGCTCCGTAAAATCAGCTCTAATTGACCTACAGTAATTCTTTATGCACCATAATGTAGCCAAATAAATTCTCTATAACTTTTTCTCAGTAACATTTGCCATAAAAATTATATTTCTGTGAAATAAAAATGACAAAAAGATAAAATGAAGGAAAAAAAAGAAGTTAAGGCATAATTTACATTTGGCTTATCTTCTTTACAGCACCATAAACAAGTACATTTATTCAGATAACGGTGGAGGAAAAAACGATTATCAAAGCATAAATAAGGGTGAGGATAAATTGTTTATGAACTATCGAGTGCTTGGGAATAGTGCGGTGACATGGGATGGTCTTTCAGTGCGTGGTCTTGGTTGCCCAGGACTGTGTACCAAGTACTCGCTCGCAGTTGGACACAGCCTGCGTTGATTGGTAACGAGAGGGTTAAGGAAATGAGGGAGCTGTAGCTCTTCTTGCTGGTAGAGCACAAGACAGAGATATGAGATACACCTTATGCGCATGGTGTGAGGGCGACACACGGCATCGGTGTCCCTGGTGCCTACACTGCGTATGTGCACTTTTGGAAATGAATATGGGGGAAGCGTAGTGTGACTGGTCAGGACTGCATGCAACTGGAAGTTGAATTCCAACATGACTGTAGAAAAGGGCTAGTGCAGTTGTTGGAAAGTGTCAGATGGAGAGTCGTCTGCTGCATGTACAGCTGAATTATGTGTACAGTATAGAAGAAATGATGCTAGTCTGGAGATATGCCTGGTTGGTGAAACATCAGTGCTTGCAAGATCGTCGCAATGGTCTAGCCTGTGTGGGAATCTGGGGCTCAGCAGCACTCGAATGCACTGATCTATTTGTAACGCTCAGATTTTTGTTACCCGCTGATTTTCAGAATTTTCAGAAACCTTTGTAATGATGGAAAATTAGCCACCAGTGTAATAACCAGAAACTTTAGTATTACCAGTGTAACGATCGGAGACTTAGAGATTATGTTGCCACCAGTCTGATGATCAGACAATAAAGAATATGGGAAACAGGGTAGCGTGATCTTATTAGAGAGTGTGTTAGTAGATATTAGTACCCTTTGTGGGCCACTCAATCTCGTCTGTACTATTCCTTAGAGGATAGCATAATTCAAACTCAAAGTGACTTAACCTAAGATTTGCTAAGTATTAAGAACTGAAAAAAACAGATTACTCTTCGAACTGTGAATGGACAAGAACTGAAAGACAAATTACTCTTCGAACTGTGAATGACGCAAAACAGACGAAGTATAATCAGAATCGATAACTCTAAGAACATAAGTCTTCACAACTAAATAAATAATCAAATGTTACAATTACACGTGAATATGAATCTTCACACTCTGAATTAACACTCAAAATGATACTGATACACGTGGATACAGTAATCCCGTGGTCTCAGTTGGACTCTTC
Organism: Birgus latro; assembly: GCA_018397915.1. Taxonomy (NCBI): domain Eukaryota; kingdom Metazoa; phylum Arthropoda; class Malacostraca; order Decapoda; family Coenobitidae; genus Birgus; species Birgus latro. The sequence continues at coordinate 4,128 of JAGKTI010026160.1, read as the reverse complement.
GGGAAGAAACCTAAAACATCACCAAAGAATATTCTTTCAAGGTTAAATATACACCACACTCAAAAATCATATGCAACTAGACACAGTATACCAAATGGATGGATGATTCAAAGTGGACCAGACGATATTCACTTGGATTACATGAGCTAAGGGGGGGAATTTAGAGTAAACGTGCGTTAGGCAGATAACCCGAGCCAGGTGGCTTCAGGCGGATGCGATCTGCACGGTAGAGAAAAGAGCGGTGGTCTTACGATCTCACGCTGCTCCAAGTCTTATGTAAACTTCTATCACAGTATTCGGGAATCGGTAAGAACTTTAATTGATTACTTGCAATATCAGTGTCTTTTCTAAGATTTCTAAACAGTACGAAAAATACGCTTGCACTCGACATACGTGGAAAAATGACTTACATTGTTTTAAATTTTGGTAATAGGCGTACGGGATCTTTAATTGCATTGAAGCCAAAACAAATAAGAATCTGAACAATTTATCGCCACGCTGGATTTATGGCCCTACAGTGACTTGCAACGCGAGGCCAGTAACGCAACTATCGCTCTCACAAATGACTGTCATCAACAATCAGAACTCAGATAACTCTCAGTTCACCACTACATAGTTCAAAAGAGGAGCACTATTAACACTGTCATGTAAATTCCTGGATCAGAGTATGAAGGAGGATATTCACGATTGTTAACTCTTGCTACAGCTTACGCGGCTACTGGGAACTGTCTGGTCCATACCATACAAATGCTTGACTTAGTCCTATTAATAGTAGAATCGTACTCACATTATGAATATTAACTGAGATTGAACTTAAATATAGGACTTAACGGCTACAACTGAACTGTGCAGACTACATTTACAACAATATCCAAGCTCAAGATTACACTTACAATACTAACTTATACCCTTAAAATTACGGCACTACATATTGACAGGCTGAAAAGCAAGAGGGGGTCTGGGTAGAGGTGACTGTGCTCGATGAGGAAACCAACTGACTGGCACCAATGGGGGCATCATGAGGGGATCTGGGCACGACAGGACCTGTAGCAGACTTGGGAGGAACATCATCTGACAGACGCAGCAGTGGAATGAACTGGGGCAGTTTGTTGATTGAGAGACTGCTCAGCCACGTGAGGTCGATGATTTCTAAGCTAGGGAGTGGGTTTTCAGGAATGGCTGGCAAGAAACAACCTGACAAGCTGATGCTGTCCTTTGCTGAGGGAAGCATGATGCCGTTAGCAATCATGTCTGGCAATCTCACGGGAAGGTCTGCAGGGAATTGAAAGTCAGCTATGTAAACTTGAAGGAAAATTGATGGACGTGTGTCTGTGAGGTAGATTTCTAGGGACATCTTCCCGTGAACAAGTTGGTGCCATCAACTCCACCAAGTTTCAGATCTGGGGGTTTGAGGTTTGTGAAACGGCAGCTAGCAGAATGTAATTTTCTGAAGGCCTTGTAGGCAAGAATACTGAAAGTGACACCAGTGAACATGTATAAGGACAAGGGGAGGTTTCATGTGACAAATGGAACTGATAGTGCCTGAAACCATTTTTTAGAGTTTATGAAGGTGCAAATGGGGATTTCCTGTCGTTGCTGAGGGTGTTCTAGTCACATGTCACATGGGAGGCTTGCGTGGTTGTGAGGATGACCGCATCTGCTGTGAACGTTGTGATGCAAGAACACGGCAATCTTTGGACGTGTGGGGTCTAGCCATGAAAATCACAGTGTTGTTGTGATTCTGACCACTGTCGCTAGTAGCAACGGTTTGCTGTGTGGCCAGGGCATGAGCATTTGTAACACAATGGTCTACATGGCTAGGAAGGTGAGTGGGAAGACCAGTGGTGACCATACTTGCTGCGGGATGGCGTGCGGGCATGCGTGTTGGCTGAGACTGAGGCAATAAGGAATGTGGACTGAGGGCCTGGTGAAAGTTTTGAACCAATTTGCTGTAAGACCAGAGTGGAGTTATCGATGCGGTGCAAAAACTCAGTGAGGTGAATGCCACAGACCTTGCTTTGGAGAGAGTGCTCAGGTAAAGACAGGTCTGGAGCTCGGAATAGCCAAACAAGAATACCAGTACTGCATTCTCCACTGAGGCATTATTGTTGATGTCTCATCAGTCTGACTCCTTAAGGAATTGCCTGAGATCACTCTTAAATATGGAGGCTAGTTTAACTACTTTCGATTTTTCTGTATGGGGACTGAGGTTGTGATCCTAAGCGAGTTTTTAGGGAGGGGATAGTGCCCCTAGCTTACTGTATTCCGAGAACTCTTTGCAAAACTGTTTGACATCCTCGTCAAATGAAGTTGCTTCTTCGGAAATGTCAGACTGCAGCTAGTTTCGTGCTTTGCAGTCCCCCAGATCCATATGACTATGCAGGATGACGATTTTGCCTGTGTATAATGTTATTTTCCACCGCATGATATTGCTCTTCCCTTCCTTGAGGAAGATGTTTAGTAAATTTAGGGAGATGAGGGTCATCCCATACGATTGTGAACAAATGAGAAGAGGAGGGAGCTTGGGGTGGTGGTGTCAGAGTCAATAAAGGAAGAGTCGGAGGACATCGTAAAGGTGTGTCAGTCTATTCTAGAGTTGGAAACTGTCCAGAGTGCAAGTTATAAGGGGACTGCATAGAAGGGTGGTACAATACTTTTTAGTAAAAGGGGATATGGATCACAAAGACACTGTATGTGACCTGAAGGAGGATGCCGTGAATGAGTGCTTAAGGCTAAAAAGAACCTGTGGAAGTAAAAAGATTACAAGCAATTAAAGCAGGGGGTATGTGTGGAGGTAAAACACCAGTCACAACTCAGCCTTGGCATGAAGCAAAACGTCGTTTGTCCAAAGAGGGAGAAGAAATCCTCAAACCATGAAAAATTGACGTCTTGAGAGGCCTGCCGGCAAGGCATGCATGTGAATACTTGGCTTTTGTGTGGGTACAAAATACAGAATCCTAAACTTAAAGTTGCTAAACACTGCAAAAAGACGCGCAAAATAGGCACAAAATGGGTGCACATGGGGGGGGGGTGACAGTATCTTGCAAAGTAATTTACACTCAGTGTGGGTCGCAGGTACGGTATGTAGCAAATTAACTTACAGCAATTAACTTACAGCACAAGCACAGGGAAAAGTAAGCGAATGCAGGTAACCTACACAGACATAGCAAACTACCGAACAATTAAATTTCAACACATAGTGTATATCATTACTAATGAATAAAGGCTGTCAAACCACGGATGACTATTACAGTACAATGAATGTTAATGCATAGACAGCTACTCTTGAGCCCAAAGCTTAACTAAATTGTTCATTACAGTAGAATCATAAACTGTCAGCATGGAGACTGACAACAATGTTTCTCAGCATAAAAGCTTTCCTCTAGTTACTACACATGACATTTGCATTGTATACACGGTGGTTAAATGTTCCAGATTCCACTCTTACCATACAACTAATGATTTGGATACACTAAAAAACAGGCAGCAGGTGACTTAACATATACGGGGTCTGTAACAAGCTACTGCAGAGGAAGGAGGGGTCCTACACACAGGCTTCTAGTACAGCACAGCCCTAGCATCAATAATTTCTGAGGAGTGTAAATACCACAGACAATACACTGAAGCTGTTGTAGTCCCAGGGGATGGTGTATAGTACCACAAAGGAAAGCACGTGAGGGCAGGAGCGGCCATGGTAGTGGAGAATCAGGGGAGATGGTCAGCTGATGCGGTGTCGTTTATGGAAGAGGCTGGTGTTGTGTTCATCACAAAAATGTCCCTAAGCAGCAGGAAACGAGACCACAACTAAGGTACTGCCACTCTCAACTCCAGGGGACGGCAGAAACAGTAGGTAGTCTTGTAGGGCTGCAAAGGTGGTGTGGGGACTGGAGGGAGGTGGGAAGTGGCATCTGGGACAGGATGATGGACAGTCGACCTTACGCCAGGCAGCATAAGGATAAGCTTCGCTTGGCCTGGAAGCCCGGGAGGCTGGTAGGTCAACAGGGGCCGGCAGAGAAATGGAGCTTGGCTGGTGAGCCTAGCAGGAGTTAGAGTGAGGTGTAGAGAATCGTGATGGGTGGCAAAGGACTAAGGTAACTTGCGTGTGGTTGAGGAGGTGGAAGTATTGGC
>JAGKTI010026159.1:0-13694 GCA_018397915.1 Birgus latro | reverse complement strand
CCACCCTATTGAGAAGAGCTGCATGTGGGGAGCCTCCCCACAAATGAAAGTTGTACTCCATACACGGGCGAATAAAACCCGTGTACAAGGTCAACAACTGTGCAGGGGTAAAGAAAATTCGGAATCGGCTTAGCACACCTAATCTCTTGGAAGCAGATTTCACAAGACATGTAACATGTTCTTTCCAAGACAAATCCCGAGAGAATGAAACCCCAAGCATGTTCAAGGATGATGCAGGACAAAACTGTTCATTATTAAACATTAGTGGGTAATCCTGAGGAAGATTTTTGTCGGGTTGATAAGTGTAAGAACTGAGTTTTTGATGCATTAAAAATAACAAGATTATTTTTACCCCAATCAGAGATACGAGCCAAGTCAGACATTAGGTGTGCCATAGCCACATCCCTTTTTTGTAGAAGTAACTGCTGAGATGGGCGTTGCAGGAACCGAATGGAAAGGTGAAGGGTGGAATCATCAGCATATGAGTGGATAGGGTTAGATGTACAGCTAAGAAGGTCATTGATGAATAAAAGGAAGAGAGTTGGTGAAAGGACAGCGCCCTGAGGAACACCACTGTTGATAGGTCTAGGAGAAGAACGATGGCCGTCTACAACAGCGGCTATAGAATGACCAGAAAGGAACCTAGAGATGAAGGCACAGATAGAACGATAGAAACCGTAGGAGGGCAGTTTGGAAATTAAAGATTTATGCCAGACTCGATCGAAAGCCTTTGAGATGTCAAGTGTAATGGCAAAGCTTTCGCCAAAGTCCCGAAAGGAGGATGACCAGGAGTCTGAAAGGTAGGTGAGAAGATCGCCAGTGGAGCGTCCCTGATGGAACCCGTACTGACGATCAGAAAGAAGGTTGTGACAGGAAAGATGCTTTAAAATTTTTCTGTTAAGAACTGACTCGAAAACTTTTGAGATACAGGATGTTAAAGCAATTGGACGATAGTTAGAGGGTTGGGAATGGTCACCCTTCTTTGGGACTGGCTGCATGAGAGCAAATTTCCAGCAAGGAGGAAAGGTACAAGTTGATAGACAAAGGCAAAAGAGTTTACCTAGGCAGGGTGTAAGCACAGAAACAGTTTTTGAGGACAACAGGAGGGACTCCATCAGGACCATATGCCTTGTTAGTATTGAGGCCAGTGATGGCAGAAAATACATCAGCTGAAGAAATTTTAATGTCAGTCAAGAGGAAGTAAGAGGGGGGAAGTGATGGAGGAATAGCACCAGAATCGTCTAAGGTGGAACTGGAGGAGAAAGTCTGAGCGAAGAGATCTGCTTTATCAGTAGAAGAAATAGCTACAGAGCCATCAGAGTAGAAAAGAGGAGGGAAGGATGAGGTAAAGTTGTTAAAAAGGTTTCTGGCAAGGTGCCAGAAGGAGCGAGAAGAATTCGAGTTGGAGAGTTGGGAACATTTAGCACGGATGAAATTATTTATAGCAGATCGAAGAACAGACTTAGCACGATTCCGGGCAGAAATATATAAAAGATGTGATTCAGGGATGGGTTGGCTCCGGTACCTCTTATAGGCCCTCTCCTTGTTGCGGAGAGCATTAGAACAAGCGTGATTAAACCAAGGCTTTCTTGCATTAGTCAGAGGATATGAGAAAGGAATGTATGCTTCCATGCCCGAGAGAACAACCTCTGTAATGCGCAAGGCATACTCAGATGGCTCCCGGCCATGGAAGCAATAAACATTCCAAGGAAAATCAAAGAAGTACTGCCTGAGGGCCTCCCAATCTGCAGCTCCAAAGTGCCACAGGCGGCGTTTCTTTGAAGGGTCCACAGGCCGTACTAGAGCGATAGGACAGGTTATAAGATTATGATCGGGGGAGCCCAATGGAGAGAAAAGATTAACAGTGTAAGCAGAAGGATTAGTTGTTAGGAAAAGGTCAAGTATGTTGGAACTCTCTCCAAGGCAGTCAGGGATACGGGTAGGGTGCTGTACAAGCTGCTCTAGGTCATTAAGGATAGAAAAGATGTAGGCTTGTTCACCAGGTGGATCAGTGAAAGGAGAGGAGAGCCAAAGGTGGTGGTGAACATTGAAATCTCCTAGAATGGAGATTTCAGAGAAAGGAGAAATGGATAGAATGTGTTCCATCGTAGAAGTAAGATAGTCAAAGAATTTTTGATAGTCAGTAGAATTAGGAGATAAGTAAACAGCACAGATATATTTAGTCAGAGAATGACAGGAAAGCCGAAGCCGGAGAGAAGAGAATTTAGAAGAATCAAGTTCAGGAACACGAGAGCAAGATAGATTGTTGCGTACATATACGCAATAGCCACCTTTGGCTTTGAAATGAGAATAGAGAAAGTAGGAGGATACAGAAAAGGGTTTGTTGTCAGTTGCCTCAGACAGCTGAGTCTCAGAGAGAAAGAGAAGATGAGGTTTAGAGGAGAAGAGGTGGTGTTCGACAGAGTGAAAGTTAGAGGAAAGGCTGCGAATGTTACAGAAATGAAGAAGGAGTGAGTCAGACAGTGGTTCCAGGCAGCTCTTTGAGTCGTCACCAGGAGAGGGGTGGGTGGTGGGGGCATTTATGGTCCCCCCCCCGGGGACTCCGAGGCATGATTTTTGTGCGCTATTTTCGTAGCTAATTTTGAATAGGAAGTGTAGTGTGTAGTGTGCATGTAGTTTGGTATTGGCAGTTAGAGAAATTTGTATTGGAGAGTAAGCTGAACTACTCTCTGTGTTCCTGAGACACTGAAAAAGTTCAGCAAAGGGGGATGGTCAGGAACAAGTCCTGAAGGCTGATGAAATGGGAGCTCCAGCTCTCCCTGTCATCAGCCTTCCATCCACCTTGGGAGTACTGCCCTCTTCCTCCCTCCTTCTTGTCATACCCCTCTTTTTTCTTTCCCTTCCTCCCTGTTCTCTCTCTCTCCCTCCCTCTGTTTTCTTCTCTTCCCCTCACTTTCTCCCTCTCTCCCTCCCCCAGTTTCCTTTTCTTCCTTCCCTTTGTCTTTTTTCACCCTCTCTGCTTCTCATACGTATCTTTTATCCTTCTCTTCTCACATTCTCTTGCATTCCCTTCCTCCCTAGCCTATCTATCCCCCTTTGTTTTCTTCTCTTCCCCTCACATTCTCCTTCTCTCCCTCCCCCATGTTCCTTACAGCTGGTGGGGGGGATTGGGGATGGGGGGAGAAGTAAGGGGATGGAGGGAGGACGTGGATAGCCACATGCACCACACATCCGCATTTGGGTGCGTGCTTTTCAAACCTAGGGAGTGGCGGAGTGTTCTGACTAGCAAAGCAACGGCTAATCGGATTGTGGGAATGTTCCTCAATTTCTTTTTTTCGGTGTAGCGAGTTGTTGGTTATCGATGCACCGGATACCAGGGTATGACCGTACATGTTTTACGAGGAGGGGCATTAAGCTTTTGTCAACCCACTTGTTGACACAAAGGGAATATATATGGGTTGGTTATATGGTTACCACCCAGCAAATTACCATTAAATGATTTCCTGTACTTCTTGGTTTACAGGAGATCATTTGGCTTGTCATGAAATGCAGAAGTGCCCTGGAATAGCCCTACACTGAGAGTGTGGATGATGGGCACCCCCAACCACCACTATCAGTTATTGATTTGATAAATTTGATTATACAGTACCCTCATGTCCAGTACAATTCGCATCCAGTATGGTTGGCAAAAAAATTAAATAATTTATTACTGTCGTATGGATTTGTTGGGCTAGTATGGATCGGCTGCACAAAGTGGGAAAAATCCGAGAAGTTTTTCTCTAGTACTGACGTACTGCGTCCAGTACTACTGCCTGTGTGCACACGGGAAGATGGCCAACACCGAGGAACGTTTCCCTTGTACTGCCGCACCAGTCCAGTATGCCTTCCTCTAGACTCGTGATGTGAGATGATGAAAGGAGAACCTTGGGGGAACCTCAGCAACAGGCAGGAGCAGCAGCACTTCCCCCTGATGACGACGACGACGATGTGTCAGTGTATGACTATGAGGGATTTATGAGTGAGGTTAAGGCAGAAAGGCCTCCTCAGGATCCTGAAAGCCCTCCTCCAAGGAGTCAATAGGACCTCTTACATCCTTGGAAACCCCTCCCCCTTCTCCCCCAAGCCCATCACCACTCACCTTAAAGGTTGGTAAAATGTTAGTTGTGTCAAAATGTAGTTAAGCTGAATTTGGGGAGACTTTTTCAAGGCTTGTCTGACATTATTCATTTTTCCCATAAGGTCTGTTGTTTGACCAGTACGGATTTAGTCCAGTATGGCAGTAACGTCTGACAAAAATACCATATTGGACGTGAGGGTACTGTATATAAAAGTGTTGTCCCAGATGACTGCTGAAGAGTGTGACTGTAACTGTGCATAAGGGGAAGGATGACGCCCAGGAATGAGGAAATTATAGAAGCATAGAGCTTTTGTACAAGATAATGAAGGTAATGGAGGGAGAGTCCTACAAGGTATGATAAGGGAAAAAGCAAGTATTAATGAGATGCACTTTGAATTTATGCCAGGCAAAGGGATCACTGATGCCATATTCATTGTCTGACAGCTTCAGGAAAATATACAGGAAAGAAAAGTGAGCTGTACTGTTTTTGTTGATTTGGAAAAGGCCAATGACAGAGTCCCTAGGGAGGTGGTGAAGTGGGCAATGAGAAAGTTTGGAATGAATGCTGGTGTATTTACCTAATTGTGATATACAGGAAATGAGCTACGCTCGTGGGGTCCCATCTCTGTTTCTCAGTAAGTCAAATTTTGCTTTAAACTCATTTAAGTTTTCAGACTGGACAATCTCTTTGTCCAGGCTATTCCACAGGTCTATGCATCTATAAGGAAAACTATATTTCTTGATGTCCTTCAAGCAGCTTGGCTTCTTTAGTTTCATTCCGTGTCCCCTTGTTACCCTATCATCCCACACAAACAGATTTTCTCTGTCAATTTTATCTACTCCTATCATGGTCCTGAACACTGCAATCATGTCGCCTCTCTCTCGCCTTTCCTCTAAGGAAGGCAAATCCAGCCTTTCCAGCCTCTCTCTGTACGACAAATCTGCCAGACTGGGGACCATCTTGGTTGCTGTTCTTTGTATTCTCTCAATCTTGGTTATATCTTTCTTTTTGTGTGGGGACCACACTACTGATGCATATTCTAACCTGGGGCGGATCATGGCCATTATCAATTTTCTCCTCAACCATGTAATGAAATGCCACTCTTATATTGGCCAAGAGTTTATATGTCTCTCTAACTATCTTATTTATGTGCTTTTCAGGTGAGAAACTATCCTGGACCAGCACTTCCACATCCTTCTCTTCTCTCGCTTTTCTAATTGGTTCATTACCCATCAAATAATTCAATGATGGCCTCTTGGTACTTTTACCCATTTCCAATATTTTACATTTTTTTGCGTTGAATTTCATTTCCCACATCCGGCTCCAATCATGTATCCTATCCAGATCCTCCTGTAGCATCTTACAGTCCTCTTCAACCTCTACCTTTCTCAAGATTTTTGCATCATCAGCAAACAGACTTGCGTAACTGTTCACTCCATCTACCATATCATTTACGTAAATCAGGAACATTACTGGTGCCAACACCGAGCCCTGTGGGACACCACTTGTTACTTCCCTCCATCCAGATGTCCTGTCTTTTATTACTGTCCTCATTTGTCTGTCACTCAAAAAGTCTCTCATCCATTCCAGGAGGCTTCCCTTCAGTCCTCCGATATGCTCTAATTTCCATATTAGTCTCTTGTGGGGTACCTTGTCGAAAGCCTTCTCCAGATCTAAATACACACAATCCAGCCAACCGTTTCTCTCCTGTAGCACATCAATCGCCCTTGAGTAAAAGCTCAATAAGTTGGAAACACATGACCTCCCACTTCTGAATCCAAACTGACTTTCAGTCAGAATATTCATCCCCTCCAGATATTTTATCCATCTATCTTTCAGGATTCTCTCACACAATTTCGCGACCATGCTGGTTAGAGACACTGGTCTATAATTCAGGCGTTCTTCCTTGTTTCCTCCCTTATAGATTGGTACCACATTTGCCCTCTTCCATTCCCGAGGCACTTTCCCCTCTTCCAGTGAACGCACAATTAAACTGTGAATCTTATCCAACAGTTGTTCTCTGCATTCCTTCAGTACCCAATTAGAGATTCTATCCGGTCCTGGGGCTTTCCTTATATTTTGAGTTTCCAGTAATTTATACACTTCCCGCACTTCCACTTTTATATCTTTTATCACTACATTTCTAATCACTCCCTTCCCTTCCACAAACTCCCTCTCCTTAGCGAAAACTGATTGGAAACATTTGTTCATTGTTTCGGCTTGAATTACCGCATCCTTGTAGACCTCTCCTTCTACTTTCAGTTTGGTGATTCCTTCCTTTTGCTTCAATTTGCCATTAACAAATCTATAAAACAATTTGGGTTCGTCCTTACATTTGTCAATTATACCTTTTTCAACGTTCCTTTCTTTCTCTTTAAGTATTCTTGCATATTCATTTCTAGTTCTTTTATATTCTTCCTTTGTTCTGTTATTACCTCTCTTTCTCCATTTGTTCCATGCCATGTCCCTCTCTTTTTTTGCTGTCATACACCTTCTATTAAACCACTCCTTTTTCCTGTTTTCTTTCCCCCTTACTCTTGGCACATATTTTTCCACTCCCAAATTATAGAGGTCTAAAAAGATATCCCACTTCCTCTGTATCTCTTTTGTCTCTCTGAATTTTCTCCAATCCGCATTTTCGAAAAATTTTCTCAATTCTGCAAAGTTTGCTTTCCCAAAGCTGTATCTTCCTTGCTTATAAAGCTCATCTCTTGGCACCACGTTCCCTATTATTGTCTGGAATTCAATGACTACATGATCACTTTTTCCTATAGGGCACAGATATTTCAAAGATTCAATTGCATCAGGTTCTTTGGATAGTAGCAAATCTAATCTCGCCGGTGTGTCATCACCTCGGAATCGTGTCTCTTCTTTAACCCACTGCGTCATTACATTATTCATTGCTATATTTAACAATTTAGTACCCCACGAATCTTCGCTGCCTCCTGAGTCCCATTCCTCCCAGTTCACCTCTTTACAATTAAAGTCACCCATTAGGATTATATTGTTGCTTTTCTCAATCACTTTCTGCAGATAACTAACCATGTCTGACAACATCTCCAGGTATTCATCGTCATTCCATGCTCTTATCTTAGGGGGAATATATACCACTGCCATATCTCTCTTACCATTCTCCCCAGTTTCTAATTTCATATTTATCACCTCGGCCCTACCCTCTGCCATTTCCACAGTATCTACATTTATGTTGTCCTTCACTGCTATCATCACTCCTCCTCCTGTTTTTTCTTTTCTGTCTCTTCTCCATAATTTGTATTTCCCATCTCCCATATGAATATCAATATCTTCTTTCAATTTAGTCTCTACAAAGCACATAACATCAGGTTCGTGTAACTTCAAAAAATCATTGATTTCTAACCTTGCCGATGTTAGTCCATCAATGTTTGTGTACGCCACTTTCAAACTTTTTTCATCGTTTTTTATACTCTCTTTTCTCCTTCCCTCCGTCGGTACCACTTTCTCAATTTCTGGTCCATAACTCTCCAATAGAACTCTGTCTTCTCTTTCTCCATTCGCTGTTCATTTTTTATCTTTACTTTGTTTACTAACTCCTTTAATTTAGCTCTTTCTTCTTCGTTTGCATCCCTTCTTATCCAAACTTTTTAAACCCCTCTTTATCTGACAATTTCCATGTTCTATTTATGATTTCATTCACCATTACCTGGGACTGAAACTTTACTTTCAATGGCCTTGCCCCAGCATCCTCATACTTTCCTAATCTAAACACTTCTTCAATCTCTTCCTGGGCTTCATTGTTACCCTCCATAACCACTGATATTATTTCTTTAGCCTTGCTCAGTTCTTCTCTCTCTCTTTCGGATCTTACTGTCATACATTTTTCTTTTATTCCTGAGATTATCACACATTTTTCCTTGTCTGCTACATCCCTGACCAAAGATTCTCTACTTCTTAGTACCCTAACCACTTCCTTCTCCACTTTTTCCTTGCTTTGTTGTTCTATGATCTTCAAATTTACATTTCCTTCCTCCTGTATTTTCTTCCACCCCTTATGTTGCTCCTTGATTTCCTTAATATGCTCATCATGCATCCTCGATTTTGATTCGTACTCATCTACTTAACTTTTTATTCTGTCCCTTTCTTCTTCCAACCTCTTATACTCCCGCTTGAGCTGTTTTATTTCATTTGATGCAGATTCATTACTAACCTTCAATTCTGTGACATGTTTTTCTTGCTCATCACTATGTGTGCAAACTTTTTCCAGTTTATTCTGTAGGACTATAATCACTCTCTCTTGCTCTAAGGTCCATTAACTCCTGGACATTCCTTTCCGCCGTTTTCTCTACTCTTGCTATTCTTGTTTGGTTCAGCTTATCACTTCCGTTATTTACATCAACATCGGTGAAGCCCTCAAATTCCCCCTCGCCAGATGTAAACAATCTTCCGTCTCTCTCCGCCATGATTGAAACATATGGAGACTTCTTTTTTTCGCTATATCTTGTATTTTATGGCCGAAACCTGCGTTTTTTTTTAACTAATATCCGACGGGACCACCACTCACGCTCTCAACCACATAATCAAGGGTCAGTCTTGAAATCCATATTGTTTGTCATGGTGCTTGAATCTCTCTCAAGTGACTTCAGAAATGAAATCCCAATAGAGATGTCATATGCTAATGACTTGGTGTTGATTCCAGAGAAAGAAAAGGAAGTGGAGGGAAAATTTAGAAAGTGGAGAAACAGAACAGGGCACAAGGGTTTGTGGATAAAACAAAAGTGATGATATCAAGAGCCGGTAGTGGTACTGTCAAAGCAAAGGGAGTGTGGCCATGAGCAGTTTGCCACAATGGTGTGGAAAGTATCTCCATCTTGTGCACTCTGTGATCAGTGGGTGCATAAAAGATGTAGTGGTATTAAAGGTAGGCTGGGAAATGATGCTAATTTTGTGTGTGTGGTGAGTCAGAGAGTGCATGTGGAGACAGGCATGAAAAGATTGATCTTGGTAGAAATTCTCTTGAGCATGTGGAGGAGTTTTGTTATTTGCGGGACTTATAATGTGCGGGAGGTAGGGTTGGAGTTAGCATTGTGGTAAGGGTAAGAAGTAGTTGGAGGAAGTTCTGGGAGCTGTTGCCTCTTCTAATACTGAGTGCCCTCCGTGTTATAGGATCCTCAAATGTGGCATGTATTACGAATGTAATACCATATAGTAGAGAGACCTGGTCAGTAAAGGAAGAGGCTATTCTTAGGCACAAAAGTACAGAAATGAAATAATTAAATGGATGTGTGTAGTGCATCCTTGAATGTGAAACTTGGGGGGGGGGGGACTAGGACTGCATTTGAAGAGTTGAGAGGATGGATGGGACCTGGATGTTCTGGTGTGTGTGCGTGTTTTTTTTTTTTTTAATGCAAGGAAGAAGGAACCAAAGGCCACAGGCCTGCATACTGTTCCTTCCAAGAAAAAGCAAAAACAATACAAAAGAGAGCCAAATTCAAGATCCGTTCATTTCGAGACGCCTAGACACACTGCGTTTGAAAGACTCAAGATCATAGGAAGTAGGAAATACAGACAGAGGAAGACAGTTCCAGAGTTGACCAGTTGCATAACTGAAGGACTGGGAGTAACAGTTAACTCTTGCATTAGAGAACTGGACAGAAAAGAGATGAGAGTTTGTTGCTAGAAGGGTACTATGTGCCCATCGTAGACGTGGAGGGATGCAAGCAGACAGTTCAGAGGAACAGTGACCGCTGAAGTAGCAATAGAAGAGATAAAGATGCAACAGTGCGGCAAAGAGACAAAGGTTGAAGGGAATCAGTAAGAGGAGGAGAGTTAATGAGACAAAAAGCCTTTGACTCCACCCTATTGAGAAGAGCTGCATGTGGGGAGCCTCCCCACACATGAGAGTTGTACTCCATACACGGGCGAATAAAATCCGTGTACAAGGTCAACAACTGTGCAGGGGTAAAGAAAATTCAGAATCGGCTTAGCACACCTAATCTCTTGGAAGCAGATTTCACAAGAGATGCAATATGTTCTTTCCAAGACAAATCCCGAGAGAATGAAACCCCAAGCATGTTCAAGGATGATGCAGGACATAACTGTTCATTATTAAACATTAGTGGGCAATCCTGAGGAAGATTTTGTCGGATTGATAAGTGTAAGAACTGAGTTTTTGATGCATTAAAAATAATAAGATTATTTTTACCCCAATCAGAGATACGAGCCAAGCCAGACATTAGGTGTGCCACAGCCACATCCTTTTTATGTTGAAGTAACTGCTGAGATGGACGTTGTGGAAACCGAATGGAAAGGTGAAGGGTGGAATCATCAACATATGAGTCGATAGGGTTAGATGTACAGCTTAGAAGGTCATTGATGAATAAAAGGAAGAGAGTTGGTGATAGGACAGAGCCCTGAGGAACACCACTGTTGATAGGTCTAGGAGAAGAACGATGGCCATCTACAACAGCGGCTATAGAATGACCAGAAAGGAAGCTAGAGATGAAGGCACAGATAGAAGGATAGAAACCGTAGGGGGGCAGTTTGGAAATTAAAGATTTATGCCAGACTCGATTGAAAGCCTTTGAGATGTCAAGTGCAATGGCAAAGCTTTCGCCAAAGTCCCGAAAGGAGGACGACCAGGAGTCTGAAAGGTAGGTGAGAAGATCGCCAGTGGAGCGTCCCTGACGGAACCCATACTGACGATCAGAAAGAAGGTTGTGACAGGAAAGATGCTTTAAAATTTTTCTGTTAAGAATTGACTTGAAAACTTTTGAGACAGGATGTTAAAGCAATTGGACGATAGTTAGAGGGTTGGGAATGGTCACCCTTCTTTGGGACTGGCTGAATGAGAGCAAACTTCCAGCAAGAAGGAAAGGTACAAGTTGATAGACAAAGGCGAAAGAGTTTACCTAGGCAGGGTGTAAGCAAAGAAATACAGTTTTTGAGGACAACAGGAGGGACTCCATCAGGACCATATGCCTTGTTAATATTGAGGCCAGTGATGGCAGAAAATACATCAGCTCAAGAAATTTTAATGTCAGTCAAAAGGAAGTCAGAGGGGTGAAGTGATGGAGGAATAGCACCGGAATCATCTAAGGTGGAATTGGAGGAGAAAGTCTGAGCGAAGGGATCTGCTTTATCAGTAGAAGAAATAGCTACAGAGCCATCAGAGTAGAAAAGACAAGGGAAGGATGATGAGGTAAAGTTGTTAGAAAGGTTTTTGGCAATGTGCCAGAAGGAGCGAGATGAATTTGAGTTGGAGAGTTGAGAACATTTAGCACGGATGAAATTATTTATAGCAGAGCGAAGAACAGACTTAGCACAATTCCGGGCAGAAATATATAAAAGATGTGATTCAGGGGTGGGTTGGCTCCGGTACCTCTTATAGGCCCTCTCCTTGTTGCGGAGAGCATTAGAACAAGCGTGATTAAACCAAGGCTTTCTTGCATTAGTCAGAGGATATGAGAAAGGAATGTATGCTTCCATGCCCGAGAGAATAACCTCCGTAATGCGCAAGGCACATTCAGATGGCTCCCGGCCATGGAAGCAATAATCATTCCAAGGAAAATCAAAGAAGTACTGCCTGAGGGCTTCCCAATCTGCAGCTCCAAAGTGCCACAGGCGGCGTTTCTTTGGAGGGTCCACAGGCCGTACTGGAGCGATAGGACAGGTTAAGGTAATGAGGTTATGATCGGAGGAGCCCAACGGAGAGAAAAGATTAACAGTGTAAGCAGAAGGATTCGTTATTAGGAAAAGGTCAAGTATGTTGGAACTCTCTCCAAGGCAGTCAGGGATATGGGTAGGGTGCTGTAAAAGCTGCTCTAGGTCATTAAGGATAGAAAAGATGTAGGCTTGTTCGCCAGGTGGATCAGTGAAAGGAGAGGAGAGCCAAAGGTGGTGGTGAACATTGAAATCTTCTAGAATGGAGATTTCAGAGAAAGGAGAAATGGATAGAATGTGTTCCATCGTAGAAGTAAGATAGTCAAAGAATTTTTGATAGTCAGTAGAATTAGGAGATAAGTAAACAGCACAGATATATTTAGTCAGAGAATGACAGGAAAGCCAAAGCCAGAGAGTAGAGAATTTAGAAGAATCAAGTTCAGGAACACGAGAGCAAGATAGATCGTTGAGTACATATACGCAACAGCCACCTTTGGCTTTGAAATGAGAAAAGAGAAAGTAGGAGGATACAGTAAAGGGTTTGCTGTCAGTTGCCTCAGACAGCTGAGTCTCAGAGAGAAAGAGAAGGTGAGGTTTAGAGGAGAAGAGGTGGTGTTCAATGGAGCGAAAGTTAGAGGAAAGGCTGCGAATGTTACAGAAATGAAGAAGGAGTGAGTCAGACTGTGGTTCCAGGCAGCTCTTTGAGTCGTCACCGGGAGAGGGGCAGATGGTGGGGGCATTTATGGTCCCCCCCCCTGGGACTCCGAGCCATGATTTTTGTGCGCCATTTTCTTACAAATTTTGAAAAGGAAGTGTAGTGTGCATGTAGTTTGGTGTTGACAGTTAGAGAAACTTGTATTAGAGAGCATACTGGACTACTCTCTGTGTTACTGAGACACTGAAAAAGTTCAGCAAAGGGGGATGGTCAGGAACAAGTCCTGAAGGCTGATGAAATGGGAGCTCCAGCTCTCCCTGTCATCAGCCTTCAATCCACCTTGGGAGTACTACCCTGCTCGACTGGTGGTAGTAGTAGTAGTAGTAGTTGTTCCCTACGCAGTCTGGCCGAACAGCCCCGAGTCCCTAAGGAAGGCCATGGCTGAGACTGGGCTTTCCCTCACAGCTCTCAAGGAGTGTATGTTGTGCTGTTGGTGTAGGTGATTGCACACCAGTCTTACATGATGTGCTTAATAGTAGGCGGAGCTGTGTTACATCCTGGACAGGCATCAGCGCCGGAGTCACCCTGCCTCTACTGATAACTTAAGAGGGCTGGACAATGTCCACATCTCAGCCTGCCCAGGTGGACCCTGTCCTCATGAGGGAGATAGGATTCAGAAGGATGGATATCAGGAGGCTGTGTATGCAGCTGTGTGTTGTCTTTAAGTGACTGAATGGAACGGCGAGTGATTTGATTATGAATATCCTTCTGGAAGCTGGTCTGAGGTGGGGGGAGGCAGATGACAGTATTTGTGTATGATATCGTGTGCTGGGTGTTGTTTTGATGTTCCTTAGTGTGTGTGGATGGGATGCCATGTAGTGTAGTGGATGTTGTGAGTTTTTGGAGGCTGTAGCAAGAATTTGGGTGCCTCTCATGTCTAGATGATCCTTGACTTTGAGGACTTTTGTTTCTTGGTGTAGGTGGTCTGTAGGTGTAGTAGCTGTGCAGCCTGTGATTATTTTTAGGGCCTAGTTTTGTATGGTCTGAAGAGTGTCATAGTGTGTTTTAGTGAGGTTACGAGACCAAGCAGGTCTTGCATAATTCATCGTGAGTGTATATATTGTCTGTATACTGTGGTGGTGGTTTCTTTGTTGTGTCCAAATGTTGTATAGGCAAGTGACATCAAGGCACTGAGTCTAGGTGTTATTTTATTTCTGATGTTTGTGATGTGTTGTTTAAATGACATTCATGTACTGTACTTGTATGTTACACCAAGGATTTTTGGTGTGTGTGTGTGTGTGTGTGTGTGTGTGTGTGTGTGTGTG
>JAGKTI010026158.1:0-13695 GCA_018397915.1 Birgus latro | reverse complement strand
GCTTTCCCCATTTTAACTTTCTTCATTGCTTCCACCACTTCCATCCTGGTGATTTCTTCCTCTCTTCTCACAACCCTCCTTCTCCCTGCCATTCCCCAGCCACTTATACTTGCATTACTTTCATAATCTATGTTCAACAGTTCATTAAAGTGTTCTCTCCATCTGTTTACTTTTTCACCCTTCTCCACTAATAATCTACCATTTTTATCTTTCACACCCCCACTGACTTCGTTGGCACCCTGTCTAGCTCTCTTTACCTTCTTCCAGAACATTTTCTTACATTCCCTCCACTTTGCACTCAAATTCCTTCCAAATTCCTCATCCACTCTCATCTTTCTCTTACTAATCTTTTCACCTCTCTCCTCCTCACTACATATAACTCTCTCGTCCGTCTCTCAGCTTCCTCGACGCCCCTGTTCCTCATCCACTCATTATATGCTTTCTTCTTTTGTGCCACAGCCTCTCTCACCTCGTCAGTCCACCATGCTGTTCTCTGAACTCCTTTTCGTCTTCTCTTTACCCCACACACCACCTCACATGCTGCACAGATTTCTTCTGTGAATGCCTTGCACACACCTTCCACGTCCCCCGTGTGCACCACTCTATATTTACCCAATCGCTCCTCCACTTCCCTTTTATATTCAGCCTTTATTCCATCCTCTTGTAACTTTTCTACCCTCCTTGTAACAAATACTTCCTCCTGTCCTTCCCTTCTTCTCTTCCTCCATCTTGTTTGGGTTCTGATTCTGGCCACCACTAAGTGGTGGTCAGAAAGTCCACTCCCCCAGCTTCTATATACTCTTGCATCCATTACACATCTTCTCATCCTTTCAACCACACACACATAGTCAATCATTGTTTTCCGTTCATTCATTCCACCGTCCTCTCTTCTCACCACTCGCATGTATACCTATGGATCATTTTGTGCCTGAAGAGGGTATTAGCTACCACCAACCCCCTCCCAGCACAAATGTCCACTAAAGCACTGCCATTCTCATCCATCTCTGCAGGCACACCCCACTCTCCAACCACTCCATCCACCTTCTCATTCCCTACTTTTCCATTCATATCTCCATTCAGAAACACTCTCTCTGTCCTTTCAAACTTTTCCAAGCAGGCTTCCACTAAGAATCCAAAGTATTAAATAATCCTAATGACAATGGAATATTCTGGACAGCTGTCAAATGTTTCACTAACAACTTTAACAAGTCATCACCCATTACCTCCACTAAAACCTTCAGATGGAAACATTATAAATGACCCACGTGGAAAAGCGAACATCCTTGCTAGTACGTTAGCCACAAATTCTGCCTTACAGGAAGTTAGAATGTCCCTGTACTAGAACTCGACTCTCCCGAAATTGCTTCACTTAAGATACAAAGTAGATAAGTAAAATCCATCCTCGACAATTTACTTTACCAATCAACAAAGCTCCAGGTCCAGATGAAATTCCTCCAATCGTTTTGAAACAGTGTTCCCCAGAACTTGACTGTTCCAGCTAAATTATTCAGACTATGCATCCGTACTTCTTCATTCCTTAATTCTTGGAAAGAAGCCAATATCCACCCTGTACCAAAGAAAGGAAGTTCCTCTTACACCTCTGATTACAGACTAAAAGCTGTCACATCTCGGTAAAATTTTTGAGACTGCCATTAGTAAGCATATTGTTAAACATCTTCAGTCCAACAACTTAATAAGTGACAGACAGTATGGTTTTTGACAGGAAAGATCCGCAGTTGATTCAGTCTCTTGACTCATATCATCCATTAGTCAGCTGAACAATATAGAGAAACCCATGCAGTAACCCTTGATATTTCTAAAGCTTTTGACAATGTGTGCCACCATTCCCTGCTATCCAAACTCCTTTGCTATGGCCTATCATATTTTGTTTTGCTGATGCTGTAAAGTTGTTTACTAAAGAGCAGACAATACCTAATATATCTAATTTTTTGCCATATTATCTTTCTCTTTTATTTAATTTGTTTATTTCTCTTTTGGTTTGGGCTGTTTTACCTTACCAGACTGGATTAGTAAACTTTAATGAGCGAGTTTTTTTTTTTATGTTGTTTAAGTCTAGGAGTTTATTCAACTATAAGAGCTGGGTGGGCCTCGAATTGTTACTATTCAATGCCTGGCGGGTTACAGGCTGTTCCTCAAACGATTTCTTATGAGGTAAACCTTACTCTTATTTATTTATTTTTTTTTAATTGGTGGGTTTGATTTATCCACTCGTTTTCAAAAAAAATGTTTGGATAATTTGATTTATATAACCATTATCTATAATGTGATTTGCTTTTTATTTGGCGGAAACAAATCGTACTCCGTTTGATTTCGCGGAAGGAGAATCGGAACTTGTCTCTGGGTTTAATATTGAATATAGAAGAGGAGGGTTTGCCTTAACTTTTATAGCTGAGTATGCAAGAATTCGTTTTATAAGAATGTTATTTGTTTTGACTTTTTAGAAGCTGATCCTTGTAGATTTTTTTTTATTTTAAATTAGTTTTAATTGTTTTTATTTTTATTTGAGTTCGAGCTACATTACCTCGTCTGCGGTATGATAAATTGATATATATGGCTTGGAAAAGATTTTTGCCAGTTTCTTTTAATTATTTGATTTTTTTCATAGGAGTTAAATTATTTTGTTTTTCTATGATAATTTAAACTAGGGAGTAGTTTAATAAAAATTTTAGTCTTGGGAATTAAAGACAAGGTAAACGCCTTCTCCACAAGATTGCCAAGAATTTATATTATCTAATGCTTTCAAAACACTTTTTTTTTTTTTCTAAGCAATCAGTCTAGTATTTCATCTCATCATATTGCTATTAGAGGCAAAATTAGATAAAATCTGAAATCAGAAATTGTTAAAATCTGGCATGTAGTAATACAAGGGTGTTCAACAGGACGAGCTCCAATTCAAGTTAATAAAACAATAATACAAACTACGAATCAAAATAAAATTTGATTAAGAGGGTAAAATCTAAGTCTTCGAAATTTTGAAAAATGCGTAAAAGGAAGAATTATAAGAATGGAAACTGAAAGTACTAAAGCAATAACTCCTCCTAACTTGTTAAGAATAGACCGTAAAATTGCAAAAAAAAAAAAAAAAAGGAAAGAAAATACCTCTCTGGTATTTCCCCGTATCTCAGCGACAGAAAGAGAACAGTAAAAGTAGATGATGTACATTCCAATTTCCACTCGATTAAAGCCTGGGTGCCACAAGGACCAGACCTGGCTCCAACGCTACTCCTAATTCATACTGATGATCTCTTATCCATAACCCCATTCACTCATATGCAGATGACTCAACGCTTCACAATTCCTTCACATTTGAATATTCATTCACAAAGTTTAATATACCCAATTCGTGACTCAGTGCAGCAGTCTCCATAAATCAAGACTTATCTAAGATCAATGAATGGGGACAAAGTAACATTGCCTCATTTAATGCTAGGAAATCCAAGTAAATACAATTTACTAATACACAGATATTGTCTGATTCCTATATTACCATCAGTGTTACCAATATTCCTGTCTCTGAAAGTACTGAAATTCTTGGTGTTTTGCTTAACAACACCTTTAGCTAATCTGATGTCAGATCACCTGCTAAAGCTGCTTCAAAGAAACTTGGATTATTGTGTAGAATCCTCAGCTACTTCACTGACGAGCAATTGGCTGTAATTTATAAGTCAAGTGTGTTCTCAGTTGGAATGTTTCTCATCCTCACGGAGTGGATGTGGAGAGGTTGCGCTAAAAGGAGTGGACAAAATTCAGAACAAAGCTGTAAGAATTATTAGTAACCCTTCTGTCACAAAGAATCTACCTCCTCGACAAGTAAGAAGGAATGTTGCCTCGCTTGCATTATTTTACAGATGCTTTTATGACAAATGCTCAGACGAAGTTGCTTCCACTGTGCCTCCTCTCCACTCCTTCCCCCGTGCTACGTGGGCATCAGGTAGTGCTCATGATTGGAGTGTCACACTGCCATATTGCATAACTTCTATCAAAAATCCTTTATTATCCAAACTACATCTCTTTAAAACTCGCTTCTTCAGAATAGTTTTCCCCCCAAACTTCCACCTAAGGTAGTTGTGTCAAACTGTTACAGAATTTTTATTAATGAAGGGCACCTGTAATCTCGTGTATGGGTTATTCTTTTATTTAATTTGTTTTTCTTTCCTCTGTTCATCTTCTGAAATATTTCCTTTCCATTATCACATCTGCCCGTCACCAGTCCACAGTCCCCCCCCACCCCACCACCACCACAAGTGCTTATGACTGAGTATGACTAGTCTCACTCTTAACTATCTGGTTTATTTCCATCTGCTCACCTTTATGGATACCAGGCCACACACACTAGTGAGCAAAAGGCTGGAATGGGAGGAAAGAGCAAGTTATATTGTCGACTCATCACACACCATCCAACCACGTCCACAGCACCGTGTAGGCTGACTGCAGGGACTAAGGCCCAACACTGACTATGCAACAGAGGATTGCCGACAAGCAATGGGGTGTAGTCATTGGCAGTGTGAAGTATGGAAAGCCGACGTGATGAAACTGCTAAAGATCACCAAAAACATTAGACAATGTCACTCCAGTAAAACGCCTTTATCGGCGAGGTACGAGAGAGGCCATTCAAATCCGAAAGCATTGAGATGTCACCTTACACCCCGAGGATGCCTACCGTATATTGATGGCTATCCACCTACCAAGTTTCATGCTTTTACGACAAACTGTTTGGCCTGTGGCTTCACCCTCTCTCATAAGCAGTGGGAATCGCTATTACAGCGGTTACAAAAAATGTAACCACCTCAATCACCAGCAATGCCAGTCTCTAGGTCTCAGGTAAGCTTCAGAAGGTAAGCCAGTCCCATGCACCTGCCCTTGCTCTTGCTAACTCCAAACTCATGCACCCCTCACATTCTCACCGGACGTTTCTCTGTGTGAATGAACATATGGTGCAGCGCCTGGTCGTACCCAAGCACTGGAGACACAAATAGTGCACCTCAGGTCCTGCCTCGCATATGAAATGAGAAAGATTCATGCTGACGCCAACGGAATATTGGAGAAAAATGACCTATTGCCCGTGGAGAAGATTCCCGAGCGAATCGAGGCATACCTCCAGTGATAGCTCAGTGTTGTTCTGCATCGTGTATGCTTTAAGAAGCGACGAGAGCTTGAGGCTGTCACTTGATGACTTATGTTGCCCTCAAGACACTTTCTGATGACGCAGAACAGTTAACTTTGTTTTACATGCATATCAAATGACATTAATCACCTAGGGTGTCCGTGATCAGTAGACTCGGAGGTTAATCCTTATTTTTAACCAACCTCCAGTGCTGTCCGAAGCAGTGAACTTCAGCTGCAGTAAAGAGTCGTCTTGTAAAACTGATGCAGTCTTGCCAAGGAACGACAGGGCTCTGCTGAGCTTAGCCTAGCACAAGAAATACTCAAAGTCAGTCAAGCCCAAGGCAGCAATGGAAACTCCAGTGGCAGTATGATGAATGCAGTGCCCTACACAACCCCAATGGTCACGAGATGCAGTGCTCAGCCTAAAGCAAAAGTGCAAGAACTGCGACACATCATAACATTTCAGTAAGGTACAGTATGTTGAAGGCAGAATGTTGGCCACCCTCAGCCTTCAAGTGACAGTCAACCTTCTAACCAGTGGGACTCCTATCGCACCTGGCTCAGGGATATCCACAGGTACCAGCCACATCAACGTGCATCAAGGGACAGCACTGGAGTGTCGTGCCCTTCACATCCAATGCTATTCCATGTCATCTTTTATCAGACACTGGTGCGGAGGCGAAAGTTGATTGGTCCATGACGCTGCAGTGGTTGAGCATCCAGGAATTCACTTCAGTTCTCCAGAGTGTGGGAATATTGCTGTAGCCAACCACAGCAAGCTGATTCTGCTGGAGTCCTTCAGGACCGCTTTAAGTATTGAGAACGTTATGGCTGATAGAATTGTGGATGTTTCCAAGGAAACCAGTGATGCCCTCTCTCCTGGTAAAATGTCAAGGCCTTTCATAAATGCCCAAGGCGGATCACTGTGGTACTGTATCAGGGTAACGGACGCCAAGCCATTTCCACAAGACTGGAGGTCAGACACCTAGCAAAGCTGGACAGCATAGTCCAATAGGGCATCATTCAGCCACTGGTCGATGAGGTGTTTTGGTATTGGCATCACCCCACGCTGGTTGCCTTAAAGCAGTAGGGAGGTGTTTGCATCACTGTGGACGTGAAGCTCAACAAATAGGTTCTTCTCCTTACATATCCTGCAACAATGCCGTGCAGGGCTGTTGTGAATATGAACCCAGGATCAAGATTCGTAATGATGATGGGTGGTACTCATGGCTACTGGGAGGTTCCATTTGCTGAAGATGCATAGCCAATGACTGCTTTCATCACACCGTCGGATAGGTAAAAAGTCTTGTGTGGTCCTACGAAGTTCTCAACAGGAGGCGAGTAGTGTGGGTGAGGTGACACTGTCCTAGAAGGTATCGATAACATAACAAAGGTAGTTGATGACATGCTTTTGTGGGATGCTAGATATGCAGGGCACCTGCAGATTTCTGAACAAGTTCAGGGAGCACAGCATCACAATGAACGTCTGTAAATCTGTGTCTGCGTGCCAGTCTGTGGAATTATGCCATTATCATGTGCCTCTGCACGAGGTAGTTGCTAATGCTGGTAAATACAGGGGGTTTTCAGACTTCCTAACCCCCCCTAATTTATCAAAACTTAGTCCTTCTCGAGGTCTGATGAAGCAACTGGCCGACTCCACTCCGGGCATCGCATCAGCTGCAACACACTGTGCACAATCCTCAGCCCCCAAAACAGTGTTGTACAGACTCTGGACTATCAAGTCTCTTGAAACAGTGAAGCAGGCTTTCATATCATCTACAGTACTTACCCATTTCGACCCAGTGTTTCCTGCTAGGGTACAAACAGATGCCTAGCAACTCAAGGGTATGAGCTACGCAATTCTGTAGTGCCTCAGTGAAGGGTGGAAATTAATACAATGTGGTTCTTGTTTCCACAGTGATGTGGAGAAACGGTATATTGTAATGGAGCTAGAGTTAGTAGTAGTAGTCTGGGCCATGCGGTGTCGCCTGTAATGCTACGATTACCACATTTTGACCGGATCATCCACCACAAGCCATTGATTCCCACCTTCAGCAACTTCACTGGATGCTTTGGAGAATCCATACTTAAAGCATATATAGAAGACAGTACTCTTTCACAGTAATGTGGTGCAAGGGCAAGGATCATGCCATCGCAGATGTGTTTTCCCTTGCACCCATTGAGGGCTCCAACAACATTAGATACAGAGTATGGAAAGATGATCCATCACTTCCATACATGTGTTGTGGCCAAAGTGATGGAGGTATTGCAGTAGACTTCTGAACAATTGCAGGATTCTGTCACTGAAAAAATTCGCATGGCAGCAATTCAACATGATACTTACTGTTTGCTCCATGACACTTTACCACAGGTTTCTTGATGGATAAGAAAAGAGCATCTGCAGCCCCGTGAGACTTCTTAAAAAATTATTTATTCTCTAGTAGTAGGTGAGGGCTTTGTTCTCCATGGCGTTTGTCTAGTCATCTCTGACACAGAACGTCGCTAGCTCCTGTCTGTCCCACCTTCACAATTCCCACAGAGATACTGAGGCAACAAAACGTCGTGCACATCAGACGGTATGGCGACTTCAAAGTTACGTCGTAAGCACTGTCACGTCTCATGAAGCTTGTCAAACACCTGCATTCTCAAGATAAGGAGCCCCCATCCTAGCCATTTTAGGATGTCCCGGTGGACATCTTTTCATATGCCGGCAAGGTTTACTTACTTTACTCAAATAATTTGTCAGGATGGCCACACGCCCAGGTCTACGGAAGAGACGCCACTTCAGAGAGCATCATCAAGCTTTGGGCAGCTTCTTTGAAACTACGGGCAGTCATATTCACCTCCACACCGATGATGGACAAAAGTTCTCTGACTATGAGTTCTGGCCCTTTCGCAAGTAACAGAGCATCAGCCATATCATTCTTTACTCCACTACCCTTACTTCAATATTTTGAGCAGGTGAACCATTTGACCATGAAGACGACCGAGGGAAGCAACGATGACACTATGGATTTCACACGTGGCTGGCTGGCTGTATATTGGCAACATACCCAGTCCCGATGGCAGATCACCAGTCTTGATCCTCCTTGGTCGACTCTTGTGGACAGGTATGCCTGTCCACCTTCGTCTTTTCTCATGAATGGGGGGTAGGCAATTTACATGCAGGAGTGTTCTATAATTTTTTACAATATTGAGATCAATCCTGCATCATCATTAATCATACTTGGGGTTTCAATGTCTCGAAACTTATCTTGGAGAGATCATATTATTTCTCTTGCAAAATCTGCATCCAAGAGATTAGATATGCTTTTTTTTTTTTTTAAATGCAAAGAAGAAGGAACCAAAGGCCATGGGCCCATATACTGTTCCTTCCAAGAAGAAAACAAAACACAATATGAAAGAGAGCCAAATACAAGATCCATTCATTTCGAGATGCCTGGACACACTACGTTTGAAGGACTGGAGATCATAGGCAGTAGGGAATACAGACAGAGGGAGACAATTCCAGAGTTGACAAGTTGCATAAGTGAAGGACTGGGAGTAACGGTTAACTCTTGCATTAGAGAGTTGGACAGAAAAGGGATGAGAGTTTGTTGCTAGACGGGTACTACGTGCCCGTTGTAGAGGTGGAGCGATGCAAGCAGACAGTTCAGAGGAACAGTGACCGCTGAAGCAGCGACAGAAGAGAGATAAAGATGCAACAGTGCGGTGAAGAGACAAAGATTGAAGGGAATCAGTAAGAGGAGGAGAGTTGATGAGACGAAAAGCCTTTGACTCCACCCTATTGAGAAGAGCTGTATGTGGAGAGCCTCCCCACACATAAGAGTTGTACTCCATAAACGGGTGAATAAAGCCAGTGTACAAGGTCAACAACTGTGCAAGGGTAAAGAAAGTTCGAAGTCGGCTTAGCACACCTAATCTCTTGGAAGCAGAGTTCACAAGAGATGTAATATGTTCTTTCCAAGATAAATCCCGAGAGAATGAAACCCCAAGCAAGTTCAAGGATGATGCAGGACTGAGCTGGACATTATTAAACATTAGTGGGTAATCCTGAGGAAGATTTTGTCAGGTTGATAAGTGTAAGAACTGAGTCTTTGATGCATTAAAAATAACAAGATTATTTTTACCCCAATCAGAGATACGAGCCAAGTCAGACATTAGGTGGGCCATAGCCTCATCCATTTTTTGTTGAAGTAATTGCTGAGATGGACGTTGCGGCAACCGAATGGAAAGGTGAAGGGTGGAATCATCAGCATAAGATTGGATAGGGTTAGATGTACAGCTTAGAAGGTCATTGATGAATAAAAGGAAGAGAGTTGGTGATAGGACAGAGCCCTGAGGAATACAACAGTTGATAGGTCTAGGAGAAGAACGATGGCCGTCTACAACAGCGGGTATAGAACGACCAGAAAGGAAGCTAGAGATGAAGGCACAGATAGAAGGATAGAAAATGTAGGAAGGCATTTTGGAAATTAAAGATTTATACCAGACTCGATCGAAAGCCTTTGAGATGTCAAGTGCAATAGCAAAGCTTTCGCCGAAGTCCTGAAAGGAGAATGACCAGGAGTCTGAAAGGTAGGTGAGAAGGTTGCCAGTGGAGCGTCCCTTACGGAACCCATACTGACGATCAGAAAGAAGGTTGTGACAGGAAAGATGCTTTAAGATTGTTCAGTTAAGAATTGACTCGAAAACTTTAGAGACACAGGATGTTAAAGCAATTGGACGATAGTTAGAGGGTTGGGAATGGTCACTCTTCTTTGGGACTGGCTGAATGAGAGCAAACTTCCAGCAAGAAGGAAAGGTAAAAGTTGACAGACAAAGACGAAAGAGTTTAAAGAGTTTACCTAGGCAGGGTGTAAGCACAGAAGCACAGTTTTTGAGGACAACAGGAGGGACTGCATCTGGTCCATATGCCTTGTTAGTACTGAGGCCAGTGATGGCAGAAAATACATCAGCTGAAGAAATTTAATGTCAGACATGAGGAAGTCAGAGGGGGGAAGTGATGTAGGAACAGCACCGGAATCGTCTACGGTGGAATTGGAGGAAAAAGTCTGAGCGAAAAGATCTGCTTTATGAGTAGAAAAAATAGCTACAGAGCCATCAGAGTAGAAAAGAGGAGGGAAGGATGATGACGTAAAGTTGTTAGAAAGGTTTTGGCAAGGTGCCAGAAGGAGCGAGAAGCATTCGAGTTGGAAAGCTGAGAACATTTAGCACGGATGAAATTATTTTTAGCAGAGAGAAGAACAGACTTAGCACGATTCCTGGCAGAAATATAAAAAAGATGTGATTCAGGGGTGGGTTGTCCCCGGTACCTTTTATAGGCCCTCTCCTTGTTGCAGACAACATTAGAACAAGTGTGAGTAAACCAAGGCTTTCTTGCATTAGTCAGAGGATATGAGAAAGGAATATATGCTTCCATGCCCGAGAGAATAACCCCCGTAATGAGCAAGGCACACTCAGCTGGCTCTCGGCCATGGAAGCAATAATCATTCCAAGGAAAATCAAATAAGTACTGACTGAGGGCCTCTCAATGCGCAGCTCCAAAGTGCCACAGACGACGTTTCATTGGAGGGTCCACAGGCTGCACCGGAACGATAGGACAGGTTAAGGTAATAAGATTATGATCGGAGGAGCGCAACAGAGAGAAAAGGTTAACAGCGTAAGCAGAAGGATTAGTTGTTAGGAAGAGGTCAAGTATGTTGGAACTCTCTCCAAGGCAGTCAGGGATACGGGTAGGGTGCTGTACAAGCTGCTCTAGGTCACTGAGGATAGAAAAGATGTAGGCTTGTTCACCAGGTGGATCAGTGAAAGGAGAGGAGAACCAAAGGTGGTGGTGAACATTGAAATCTCCAAGAATGGAGATTTCAGAGAAAGGAGAAGTGGATAGAATGTGTTCCATCATAGAAGTAAGATAGTCAAAGAATTTTAAATAGTCAGTAGAATTAGGAGGTAAGTAAACAGCACAGATATATTTAGTCAGAGAATGACAGGACAGCTGAAGCCAGAGAGTAGAAAATTCAGAAGAATCAAGTTCAGGAACACGAGAGCAGGATAGATTGTTGCGTACATATACACAACAGCCACCTTTGGCTTTGAAATGAGAATAGAGAAAGTAGGAGGATACAGAAAAGGTTTGCTGTCAGTTGCCTCAGACAGCTGATTCTCAGCGAGGAAGAGAACGTGAGGTTTGGAGGAGGAGAGGTGGAGCTCAACAGAGCGAATGTTAGAGGAAAGGCCGCGAATGTTGCAGAAATGAAGAAGGAGTGAGTCAGACAGTGGTTCCAGGCAACTCCGAGGGTCGTTACCGGGAGAGGGGTGGATGGTGGGGGCACTTATGGTCCCCCTCCCCCTGGGGACTCCGAGGCATGGTGCGTGGACGCCATTTTTGTATAATTTTGAAAAGGAAGTGTAGTGTGTAGAGTGCATGTAGTTTGGTGTTAATAGTTAGAGAAACTTGTATTGGAGAGCATGCTGGCCTACTCTCTGTGTTACTGAGACACTGAAAAAGTTCAGCAAAGGGGGATGGTCAGGAACAAGACCTGAGGGCTGATGAAACGGGAGCTCCAGCTCTCCCTGTCATCAGCTTTCCATCCTCCTTGAGAGTACTGCCCTACAGATTTGTTGACTTTATACGAGGGTTTTCTTTGCCCCTGTGTATAGTGCAACTCTAGTGTGTGAGGAGACTCCTCATATACAGTTCTCAGCAAGGTGGAGTCAAAGGATTTTCGTTTCATTAACTCTCCTCCTCTTACTGGCCCGCTTTCAACCTCTGTCTCTTCGCCGCACTGTTGCATCTTCATGTCTTTTCTATCACTACTTTAGTGGTCACTGCTCCTCTGAACTGTCTGCTTGCATCCCTTCACCACTATGGAGGGAGTGTAGCATCGTTCTAGCAACAAACTTTCATCTCTTTTCTGTCCAGCTCTCTACTGCAAGAGTTAACCGTTACTCCAAGTCCTTCATGTATGCAACAGGTCAACTCTGGAACTGTCTTCCTACTGCGTATGTCCAGTCTTTCAAACGCAGTGTGTCCAGGCATATCGAAATGAAGAGATCTTGAGTTTGGTTCTCTGTTATCTTGTTTTTGTTTTTTTCTTGGAGGGAACAATCATACGGGCTCCTGGCCTTTGGTTCTTTATTCCTTGCCTAAAAAAAAAAAAAAAAAAAAGCCGCCTGCTCCTGCACTGCCTCAACTCAAGACTGGCGCACCTGTTTGCATCCAGTAATATGTTTTATGAAAGGACAAGATCAGGAGAGTGGTGGGTACTGGCCAACACAGGGACTTAACACGCCAGGTTTCTGAGTGATCATTTGCATTGACACAACTGTTGATTCCAGGGAGCCTACTATGTGCCAGCCCTTCTCAGAACCAACCGTCCCCTGTGCCAGCATACCCAACATCACTTCAAAGGAGCCTCAGGATCATCTGTGAAGGGAGAGTTATAAGTCTTTCCTGCCACCGGCATCCGTCCCCAGGTAAAGCACTCGACATCAAACCCTCAGTTTTTGGATCTTTCGGCTGCTGCATGTCTCTCACACTTCCCAAAGAAGGTGTAAGGACAGGGTTAGTGTATTGATTCTATATTACTGTATTATTGTCCTTTCTTACTGCACCGAGCTGTTGCATTGTTCTTAGTTACTGTACATACTCTTTTATTTCGCAGCTAAAGTGTTTGATCATTGTTGCACAGATCTACATTTGCCATATCTTTGTGTCTCTGTACCTTGTACAGCCATGAACAAAAGTATGCTGACATCTGCTGGCTGTGACAGTGTAAGGTGTTATGTGAACTACTTTCATGTGACAGCAAAGTGATGCACACAACGAAGAGTAAGAGAAGGGCGGATAATCTCCGCTGTTTGATAATGAATACGAAATATAGAAGGCAGGACACAATGCTGCCAGAGAACTGTCAGTGATCTTTTGCTCCTGGCAGTACCTTCACTTCAGTAAATTTTGAATTTTACGGTATTCTGTCAATACGTTTTATCCATCAGCTTCTAGTGTTACCAGTCAGGTCACTGACGAAATCTCTTCTCTAAATTTATGGTATGTTGCAATCTCTTGTGCATTTCATGAGTTTTTTGTCATTATTCACTGTTGCAGGTTTCAATTCTGTTAACAGGAAATAAATTTTGTAATGATGAATTCATATGGAGTTTATTTGGAATAACAAGTTATTACTTTTTAAAAATTAATTTAATTGTTTAACCTCTAAACAGCGGGTCGGGTCGTCACTTTCGTGACGGTCTGGTGCAATGGATCATACTGTGGGGCGTCGCTTCTGTGACTCTGTGTGTTTTTTTTAATTTGCCCGGGCTTTCAGGTGGTGACTTGTATCATCTATCAGCACTGCCAATGTCCAACAATAGTCAGAGCTGCTAATGTCATCAGTACTCCAATCCATTGTTGACAATTTAGCCATTTTCCTTCATTCTAGACTCCCCTCCCTGCCTCCCCTCCATTACCCTCTAGTGTCATCTGCTCAGCCACTCTGCACTAAGTAAATCTTCCCCGGGATTTTTCCACTGCTTTCATTCATTGAAATGAGCCCTATGCCCTAT
>JAGKTI010026157.1:0-13695 GCA_018397915.1 Birgus latro | reverse complement strand
GAAGAGTTGAGAGGTAGGATGGGACTGGAGTGTATTGGTGTTGTGATGAGGAGAGGTAGGCTGAGGTGGTTTGGACATGTGGAGAGGATGGGGGATGATAATTGGGTACAGAGGGTGAGAAGTGTTAATATTGGGGGAGGGGTTGGGAGGGGTAGACCGAGAAAGACATGGGACGAGGTCATTAAATGTGACTTAAGGGTTAAGGGACTGAATAGGGAGGCTGCCAGAGATCGAGCAGCGTGGAGAGCCGCCATTAGGTGACCAAGGCCGACACATGCAAGCATGTTGGAGCCTTCAAAAACGAAACGAAACGAAACGATGCCACATACCGTCAGCTTTCTCCTGGGATGTTTTTTTTTTAGCACTTGTCGACTACCGTAGGACTTGTGGAGACTTCTGAAGTTGGGTAACTACTAAGTCTCCACTTTACACTTCCCGACATCCCGTAATATGAATACGACTGCCAGATATTAACACTAGAAACACTATTCAATGATTTCCAAGTAGTTTGGAATCCATACTAAAAAAAAAAAACACTGTGAAAGCAATGTAAAATACAGTACGAGCGTGTACGAGCCTCCCATTCGCTCTAATTCGCCGCTGGTATTCTATAATTTCTTACTCATGTACACACTCACACTTTATTATTTCTAGTACTTTATTACACTTATATATATCTAAAGTCCTTTACCGCTTCCCAAACGATGTTTAGTAGGGGTAGAGGTCACAGGGCCGTTTATAATGGGCGCAAAAGCGGCAGAAATGGAGGGGCGCGACTGCGACGTGATTTCACCTTGAGGGACAAGAGTCAACTGAATGTACTGTACGTATCTCGGTAGCCAGGAGTTGAAAATGTCAGCTGCTAATGTATATGCTAAGAAATAAGTCGTAGGAAATCTAGACAATACATAAATTAGGTAGTTCCAGGTGAATATAAATATCACTCAGGCTTCTCCTTTCCTTTCTTATATACATTTATATTATGAGAACAGCTCATATGGCATATTTCATGGTGAAAAAAGTTGGGGAAATTTGCGAAAGAGTGCAGACTGGATGTTGCCAAGTGATAATTAGCCAATTCCAGGTGTATGGCACTATCAATTACCTTATTTTATATATATATATATTATTTTGTATAAGAATAGGGCATAGGGCTCATTTCAATGGATGAAATCAGTGGAAAAATCCGGGGAAGATTTACGTAGCGCAGAGCGGCTGAGCAGACGACACGAGAGGGTAATGGAGGGGAGGTAGGGAGAGGAGTCTAGAATGGGGGAAAATGACTAAATTGTCAACAATGGATGGGAGTACTGATGACATTAGCAGCTCTGACTATTGTTGGACACTGGCAGTGCTGATAGATGATACAAGTCACCACCTGAAAGCCCGGGCGAATTCAAAACAAAATAAAATCACAAAAGTGACGCCCTGCGGTATGATCCATTGCGCCCGAGTGTCAAGGAAGTGACGACCCGCAGTTAAGGGGTTAATAACCATCACTTTACTCTTTTCTACATTTACTCTCAAGGCACGATGCTCACAGACATCAGCAAAACTCTGCGCTAGCCTGCCAAGTTCTTTTCCGGTACTTGCAAGCAGTACTGCATCATCAGCATACAACAAATTTGAGATATTCCATCCACCACCATTCATTACCAACACCATCCCCCTCTCCATTACTCATGCTTTTACTTCTCTCATCACACCATCCATATATACAAATTTGAACAAACATAGGGACATCACACAACCCTGTCGCACCCCCACACCAATTGTGAAGCATTCACTTAGATGCCAATTAACCCATACACAATCTTCACTACCATCATAAAAATTCTTCATGGCACCTAGCAGCTTACCATCTACACCGTACATACGCAAAACTTTCCACAATCCTTCTCTGTCCTCTTTGTTGTATGCTTTTTCCAGATCCATGAATGCCAGAAACACGTTATGGTCCTTCTCACAAGCCTTCTCTGCTATCTGTCTCACTGCAAATATTTGATCCACACATCCTCTGCCACTTCTAAAGCCACCCTGTTCATCACTCACTAGGACTTCTGATATCTCTCTTACTTTCTCTATAATAATTCTTCCATATACCTTCCCTATCACACTCAATAAACTTATGCCACGATAATTCTTGCACTCACTTCGCTCACCTTTTTTTTGTACAAGGATACAATCACAGACTTTTTCCACACTGCTGGCACAGTTTCACTCATCCATGCCTTATTACACATCTACAACAAGCACTTCATTCCACTCTCTCCACTACACTTAATCATCTCTGCATACACCTTGCCCCAGCTGCTTTCCCATTTTTCAGCTGCTTCACAGCACTCTTCACCAGTGCGAGTGTCACGTCTCCTAGCACTGCATTCCTTCTCTGGACACCCTCAAAACCAATCATGTTTACAGGTGCTTTGCTCTCTCTATTCCCATTCATCAGGCTTTCAAAATATTCTTTCCATCTGGTCCTTACTTCATCCCCATGGGTTAATAATCTACCACTTACATCCTTAACACTTTCACATTTCTTTCCACTGTCACTTTTACATTTCTACACTGCTTTCCAGAATAACTTCCAATTTTCAGAGTAGTTTGCATTCATTTTTCTTCCTAGATCATCAATTACCTCCTCCTTTATCCTTTTTCCTCTTCACTAGTCTCTTTTAGTGCTTCTTGCTCTCAATATATTCAGTTCTTATTTCAATGGAACCCCTGTTCTGTACCCATTCTAGCCACTTCCTCTTTTCCTCCACTGCTGTCTAAACCTCTTCATCCCACCATGCCATACTTGTCTTCTTTGTTGTTACTCTTCCCACACCACACACTACTTTAGCACTCGTAACTAAGCAATCCCTGTATGCATTCCACAGGCTGTCCAGATCCATTTCATTCCAATTCACTGATTCCAACTCCTCCCCTACTTTGGTCTTGTATTCATCTGCCATTTATTTCATCCTCAACTTCTCAACTTTCAGTCTTTCTCCCTGACTGCTCCTCTCTCTCCTGGTCCACCTCACTCCTCTCAGCCTGCTCCAGCATACCACAATCATTTGATCTAACAGACCTCCACGCCGTCCTCTCATGGCCCTCATATCAGCAACCATTCCCAGCATCAATCTCTCTACAAGAATGTAATCAATCAGGCTCCTTTCAACACGATCCTCGTTCCCTCTGTATCATGCATATTTATGTGCATCTTTTTCTTTTTTTTTAATATGAGTTACAAATGCCCAACCTCCTTTCCTGACACATATCCTTCAGATGCTTCCCATTATCATTTTCTGGTACACCATTACAACTCATTATGTCATCTGCAGTACCAATCCCTACTCCTCCATCCATATCGCCCATTATGATCACTTTATAACTCCTGGGCATTTCTCCCACTGTGTCATCCAGCTCAACCCAAAACCTGTCTTTCTCTCACTCACTCCTGTCATCACACGATGCATTCAGTACAATCACAGCCACTTTCACCTTCTCAAACTTGAACTTGACATACATACATCTCGAGCTGACAAATCTGTAATCTCTCATTCCACTCCGACACACATCACACCCTTTCATCTTTGTTTCACACAATGCCATCATGGCATATCTCACACTCTTGAACACATTCATGACTTCCAGCTCTCCTCATCCACACCTCTTACATTCCACATGACCATGTGAATCTGCCCATATGGCTAGGGCCCTGGGCAGGTATTGGGCCCTCCAGGGCTCTCCAAAACATCTGCCATGATTAAGTGATTTTAGATAGGGGAATCTGAGGAACACTTAACCCAGCCAAAAACCCCAGTTATATGGTTACCACCCAGCGTAGTAAATGGTTTTCCGAGTGGAGGAAACCATTTGGTTTGTCACTTAGTGTAGAGACCATAAGGCATCCCTACACTAAGTGAGTGGATGATGAGCACCCTCACCTACCATGCACATATAAATATATATGTACGTATGTGGTAGGTGGGGGCACTCACCATCCACTCACTCAATGTAGTGCTGCTTTGGGTGTCTGCCCTTTCCTCTCTTCCTGCCTTCCTCTTCTGTCTTTTTTTCCTTCATTCTTTCCTCTTCTCTCTGCCCATGGGTGATTTTACACTCCCTCTTCTATCTCTCTTTCCTTCATTCTTTCCTCTTCCTTCTGCCTATGGGTGATTCTGCACTGAGAGGCAAACCAAATGGTTTCCTGTACACCAGGAAACCATTTACTGCACTGAGTGCTAACCATATAACCAAATTATGGCACTTGGTGGTTTAGTGGGTATTGAAGGTTCTCCAATCAGACTGGGCTGGTGTAGGTTTATATCCAAGAGGTGGTTAGGGTTTACTGCTCAGGTAATGCCACTCAGGGATGAGTGAGGCTGGCCACTCTCATCTTATATGTCAGGACCACCTTGCCTAGCCCCGGGCTCCTATGCTCCTCATGGAGCGATATAGGATTGGATGATGAATGGATGAATGGATGGACAGCACAAAGAAAGGTACTCACACTGTGTGTCCAATCCTTGTACTCATTGAAGCCAAAATGCTTTTTGACATAAAGACTCATGAGGTAATTGGCAATGCCTGTGGTGAGCCAAGCATCAGCCCAGGCCTGGCGTGAAAGAAAGCACCCAAAGAACTGCTGAGCCACACACAGGGCCATGGTTTTGCGTGTCTGGTATACCTGGTCAATGATCCGATTGCTGCACAACAGGTTCACGCTGCAAATACAATGAAGATACATATAAGCATGTAGTACTATTAAAAAGTACATAGAATGAAAACAGAAAACAAATGCAGCATTTGTTAATTAATACCCTATACAAGTAATGCATATCAAACACGGTGTCTCAGTCTCGTGGGCACACCAGGCATATTTTTCGGGAAAATTAGCTTTGATCATGAAGTAGGGTTTTATGTACAAAAGATTCACTATTCACTAATAAAAACCTTGGAAAACATTCATTCAATCATTTCATTCAATTATTCATCATCTAACCAAACACAGTATTTGCAAGACTCATCAAAATGTAGTGCACTAATTGCTACTACCTGCACGCTATTCAGAACATTACCATTGCTTCTGGTAACATATGTCACTTGGAAAAGAAAAAAAAACAATTAAATGATATTGGCAAGGTAACCGACATCTAATGGAACTTTTCCCAGCAACCATCTGTGATCAGACTGGTCTGGGCATTGATTTGTACCCTGGGACACATCAATTCTCAGTTGTTTGTTTTCACTCTTGTCCAAGGGCTTATCTTGAGGACCACCTGTTGGGAGCTGTATTCTTTTGTGGCAGTTTTTCAGCTATTTAGCCTTTGTATGCTACTGCTTCCTACCCCACTGTTTCTTGAGTTCCAGTTGCTTCAGGGATCAATATCGAGTTTCAACTGAGCTCCATATTTTGGGTTGTCTTCTCCCATCCGCTCTTCCTCTGATGCTCAAAAGTTGGGTAATTGCTTTTTTTTTTCTTTTTTTCCCTTTTCCTCATCCTTTCCACCTTGTTTCCCAATTCTATAAGTTTCTCTTCTTCCTTTGTTTGCCTATTTCTTTTTCTTCTCCCCTTTTTCTGGACATTTAAATGCAGATTAGCGTCTCTTCAACAGACTGTCTGCACCTGTGTATTGTATGCTGATGCAATGAATCCTATGACGTCTCAGTGGCGGTAGGTGAGTGGTGAAATGGTGACCCCGCTGCCTGCAGCCACCTTTGTCTAAGTCAGCAAGGGGGAGTGAGCGGCTTGTTCCCAATGTTCCCTCTGGCTGACTGTTGGAATGGGGCAGTGAGCATTCTGTGTTGGTTCAAGTGCTCCCTCTGGTCAAAAGCAAGTCCCCCACATTGATGAGACAAGGCATCTTGCCTGTCGAAGTCCCACCACCTTCTCCTGCTGACACCTTGCCTGAATCAAGCTGTGGCTCCTTCTGCGGCCCATGGAAAGAAGCATATGAACTATCTGTGTTCTGGTGATCCCTTTCTCTGGAGTGCTTCTGTGCATCATTCTTCCCCCCCCCCCCTCCCTCCTGCCAACTGAGCCATCAGGGAACTGCACTTAAGCCTCACAGCTGGCTTCCATGTTCCATCCCTTGCCTTAGGTACATCAGGCTCATTTCACTGAGGTGGGACTCCCCTCACTGGTCAGTTTGAAGGTGACAGTTGTCACCCTTGAAAGTTATGAATACATTAAAAAAAAAAAAAGAAAGTCATATACAGATGTAAATAAAATGTCTACAATTAAGGATAATTGCGGAACTCATACAAGCCATATAATCTTGTAGTAAAAGGCACCAACCAAGTAAGAACCTTATCTGTATACAGGAACTTGAGGCTTTTTGATCAAATAACACCACCAAGGGCATAAACTGCTCATTATCTTTCAATGTTATGGACTACAACAGCCTTGCCTTAACTGATAATGGTCAGTCCCTGTTCTGGAATGTGGGTCCTGGGGACGCTGATCCCTGTTCCATAACGTTTAGACACTCCTATGTTCTCAGCCTCTGTTCTACAAAAAATAATCATGGGACATTGGAACACCACTCATTTTAATTCTAAAGAGTTGTACTTTGCTGAATACAGTAATCTTCCCACTATCCGATGTAATAGAGCCAAAGGCATGACTGGAAAGTGGACTTGTCCGGATAGCGGTCCTGAAGCTCCAGCACTGGTCATTCATGACCCTAACCTAACCTAACCTAAATCAGAAAACCACCTACCTACCTCCCTACTGGACATGCATAGCACTTATTTAAGTCCCCTTTCACATAAATAATGCACACAAAGCATGAATTAACTGAATTTTAACCAAAAAATGATGATTTAGAGGTGAGTAAGGCATAGGTGCTCACAACCTGCCAGCAAGTGTAAGTATCAGACATGGAAATCACTATGAAAATCACTCTTTCTCACATCGTATGCATTAAATAATGGACACAAAGCATGAATTAATTGAATTTTAACCCAAAAATTATGATTTTGAGGTAGGTAAGGCATAGATGCTCAATCTGTAGAGAGGTGGCTTGCAGTCCTGACGGACCCAGGTTCGAATCCTCACTGGGGCAGGGAACAGTTTAAGGATTTGAATTTCATTAAATCAGGCTTTACCGATCTACCAGAAGACAAGCCAACATGTCATAAAAATACCCCCGCTAATACCAATACACCAGTCCTGCATGTGACAGCCCTAGCATGTATTCAATATGAACGGTGGGTGTTAGCGCCGAAGTGGTGACATGTAGATGTGTTGGTATGTAGGACTGCTGGGCTTTGATAGCAGGCTGTGAAGCCTATGCCTGCCCAGAGTCAGACACATTAAAAAAAAAAAAAAAAAGTTCATGAGTTGGCAGCTTAGTGTAAATAAGTATCGGACGTGGCAATCACTATGAAAATGATCATTTCTCACATCTTATGCACTAAAATACAGGATACAAAGCATCAAATAAATAAGTTGTTACCAGAAAAAGAGTTAGGTATGGCAAAGATGTTCACTGTTCACCAACTGCACCTGACATTCTTGACTCTAACTTAACCTAACCTAAATCAGAAAACCACCTACCTACCTCCCTACTGGACGTGCACAGCACTTATTTAACCCGCCGAGTCCCACCGACGTACGATGCACGTTGCTACTTTTTCCTGCAGACAGACCCAACGATGTGCATCGTACGTCACTCAATTGCAAGGCCCATTGTGTGCACATTTTTCAACATTCACGGGTGATTTTTGGTAGGAATATATGGGAGACCTTCCTCTACCTGCTGTCAAGCAGGGATACTGCCTGGCCCCACCTAATCCCCCTCCCCCCCCACACTGGGCAATTCACCTGTTAGCTGTCACCTGGCCAGTAAAGGTATGTTGCCCCACGGTCTCTCCAATGACGAAATTCACAGTGGAAGTGATTCCTAAGGTGGAGGACAAAGAAACAAAGAAGCTAGAAGTAGAAACAAACAAAAGTGATGAGGTGGTAATGTTGCAAAGGAAGGTGCCAAATACTGGGGTTTTGGGTGAGTGAACAACGCTTATAAATGTCTATATTATTCAATATAGACTTGTACTATACATAAATTTGTACCACATAAATGAAATAAATACGTAATTTAAAGTGGCTTGAAGTAGTTAACCCATCCATAGTTTGTTTTCTTTAGCAAGGTACCCTGAAAAATAAGGAAAATGTAAGGTTGAGTGACACCTGTAACAACATTTCTAACTTCAGGATCGCGATTTCTCTACGAATTTTCAATGTTTCTCACCAAAAGCGAAGGTTTCAGCCAAAAAACAAAAAGTCAAAAATCGGTCGGGACCTGGGGGTAGGCTGGGTAAAAAGCCGTTCAGGACTGGACGGGTTAAGACCCCATTCACATAAATAATTGGCACAAAGCATGAATTAATCAAATTTTAACCCAAAAATGATGAATTTGAGGTGAGTAAGGCAGGGGTGTTCACGAGTTGGCAGCTTAGTGTAAGTAAGTATCGGATGTGCCAAACACTATGAAAATCATCATTTCTCACATCTTATGCACTAAAATATGGGATACTAAGCATCAAATAAATAAATTGTTACCAGAAAAAGAGTTAGGTATGGCAAAGGTGTTCACTGTTCACCAACAGCACCAGTCATTCTTGACCCTAACCTAACTTAACCTAAATCAGAAAACTACCTCCCTATCGGACATGTATAGCACTTATTTAAGATCCCATTCACATAAATAATGGGCACAAAGCATGAAGTAATAAAATTTTAACCAAAAAATGATGATTTTGAGGTAAGTAAGGCAGGAGTGTTCGCCAGGTGACTACATAATGAACGTAAGGAGGAGACATGATTATTACCAAGAAAATCACCTCTTTCACAGCCTATGCACTCAAATATGGGACATAAAGAATGAAGTAAATAAAATGTAACCAGAAAAATTATGATTTAGAGATGTGTAGGGCAAAAATGTTCACCAGTTGATTAGATAGTAAACGTATGGAAGAGACATGGTAATCACTGAGAAAATCACCTCTTTCACAGCCTGTGCACTCAAATATGGGACACAAAGCATGAAGTAAATAAAACGTAACCAGAGAATGAGGATTTACAAGTGATTATGGAAAATATTTAGCAGTTGACAATGTTTACTGACACGTCCATGATTGTTGTTTACCCCCACCTGTTTTTACAGTGGTCATAATTGCTCTTGAAGATTGTCCAGTAATCCAGTGTTTAACTACACTTAATCCTTAGCACTGTGACTTATGATTATTTAAACAAGAACGAAAAGATATCGCAAACGATCGGACAGCCGTCCACCGTTCACGGGAGTTGAGACAGAACTAGGAGGAGGGGGATAGCGCGGGAAGGGAGCTGGTCAGTGCGCGTAGGAAATTCAAACTGATGTGGTCAAAAAAAAAAAGGGGGGGGGGGGGGCTGGGGGGTGGTGGTCGGCCATCAGCCTACGATGTCCAAACAGTGAGGTCACCGGATAGTGGTCGTCCGGATAGTACAAAGATTACTGTATAAAGATTTTTATGATAGGTTTACTAGTTTTCATAGGAGCAACTTTTGAAAAAATCACCTATTTTTTTGCAAAAAATGATGCCTCCTGACGGCTGATTTTATAAACAATGCCTTACCCCGAGGGGTTAAGTCCTTACACCATCACCATTACTGCATTGCACAATTAACACTTTACTGATAGAATCTAACCAGTCTGTGGTGGAAAATGTTAAGGTGGCAGTAGCCGTTGCTGTTATTATTGTTAAATGGTTATAGCTGTTATAGGAACTAACATATAGAATTGATATGTCATATCACAATGTGTACCACTAGCAGAGTATGTAATGTCTGGTAGAGACATACGCAGCTTCTCACTAGGAATGTTAATTAACATGATGTATATCAAACGATCCTGTTGTCCCAGACGATCAAGAATTTTGTAACATATTCAAACACGTGGGGTAACCAGCTCTAGTCAGTTAGTCCAAGTGAATGGAAATGTACCAGTCACTAGCAGACATTACACACACACACACACACATCAAGCTATGTCAGGATAAAATATCATAACACACTACATAACAGCTAGTAACGTATATATGTAAGACAGAGGTTAGATGAAAGTCGTGCCTAGTGAGAGGACTACAGGAAACAGCATGCACATTCTCAGTTAGGAATTTCACACACAGCACAATGATGGAAAGTCCCCAGGCTCAGGAAGGTTCCACACACCTGTGCCCTTACTTGTGACACAACCAATCATATACAGAAGAAATGGGAAAGACAGGTCAGAAGAGGTTTAGGTGAGAAGAGAGAGACAGCGAGGAGAGGCAGGAAAGAGCGCGCGGAGTTAGCCATTATAAAACCGCTCTCATCTCAGTACTGCTCGTGTGAGATACTCCCTAGAAAACTCACCTCAGTACTACTCTTGTGAGATTTGAGACACTCCCTTTGATGAGAATAAACTGCAATCAAACGCCAGACTCATTTTCATCTTTCTCCTGCCGTCTACGACAAGTACAACAAACATTCTCTCCTTCTTGAAATCCCTATAAATCAACACACTGTTAAAATAGCTCGGGACGGCTACTTATATTATATCTGGTAGCAGCACTGCTTACCTATAGCTGTATATAATCCAGGAACAGCAACTATAGCAGGCAGAGCCCGAGAGAACGACAGAAGGCAGCAGGAAACTTAGGAGATAGGATAGTAGAAGGTTAGCCATCACACTACGATACTCTGACCATCACATCATGATATAACTGTTACAATAAAGCTCCATAACCCAATAGTATCTATCCCTCATTTACGATACAAGAGAGACAGAGAAGCAAGAGAGACGGAGAAAATCTAATACCACAAAGAGCTATCGAACACCTCACAACTTCATATTGGTAGCAACGATTCTCCACTGATTTTCACAGATCTACCTGGCTACCTAAACACCTCCCTACCTTATCCTATTAACACTGTAACTGTTAGTAATGAAATGACAGAGTTGTAATGAAGCCAAGAGGGTAGAAAGGATAATTGTTGGTAAGTGGTTGTTATTTTGATGAAATCAGTGATAGAACATTCATCATTTTCATCATCATCATCGTCAAAACCCAAGTCGGTCTACTGAAAGACAAACACCTCAATGCCATCTTGTTTTCTGTTCCTTTTCTTTTTCTTTTTTTAACATGATTTCACTGTCATAGGCTGGGTCTGCCTGAAATGTATATTCTAGGTACTGGTACACTATTGTATAGTACTGTGTATGTAGCCCTCAATACATTCTAGTTCTTCACCTGTACAACGGAACATAATGAAAATTCAATACAACTCCCTTTCGTCAACTGTAAGAATAAAGCATTTTATACATAAAACAATTCACTCATGAAATTATCCTTACCTATGCAGACCTTCTGCAACACCCAAATCACACATTACATAATACTGACTAATAAACGTAAATTATTCAGAACAACCACATGCTATACAAAATACAAAAAGTAATCTACATAATGACATTCACTTTCAGAGAAGATTATCTGAGTCATAAATACTGAATACAAAATATTCTCCTCCAGCATAAAACGTAATTTAATTCTAAAGCAACAGATATACTGGTATGCTGCCCTATCCTTTGCCCTCACACTTACAACCCACCCCAGATCATCTTAATATGTAATATAAGTACTTACTCTAGGATGCTCATAGTGGCATATGAGTGTAAATCTCCATATGCTTCATCAACATACACTTGCTTATAGCAAGAGTACGGGTACCTGCAATAAAAGAGAAATTCAAATACTTATTGTAAAGAAGATACATTACATAAATAGCATTCCTTAATTTATGATAACAGAAATGAGGATTCTGACTACATAGAAGGAAACCATAATACCAGCATAAAGTAAGGATTCACTGTAGTTGTCTGCTGAGCAAGGGGGTTACTTGCTTTCACCACCCTTTGAACTATTACCTTCCTCAACATGCAGGGAAGACAAAAACATTCTTTCTCTTCTAACCTCAGGGAGAAAGTTAGTTCTATGGTTAGTCATCCAAGCATAATAGTTGCCTTAAATTCAGGAAGCCATTTGGCCTCTACCTGTGGGCAGCAATACACTGAATGAGTGGATGGTGGGGATCTCCATTTACTACAATGCATCAAAAGGAAAAACTGAAATACAGTACATAATGAACTCACACATGACACAAAAATACAACACTACATAAAATGCTGACCTGGTTGACAAGAGCTCTTCATAGAACTCAAATGCCTCATGGAGGTATT
This sequence comes from Birgus latro, assembly GCA_018397915.1. NCBI lineage: Eukaryota > Metazoa > Arthropoda > Malacostraca > Decapoda > Coenobitidae > Birgus > Birgus latro. Next base: position 1,438 of record JAGKTI010026157.1, on the reverse strand, counting down.
TGCTAGTGGCCTTCATGAGAGGCAGCAGCTGGGGCAGGCAAAAGTGAGTGATTTCATTCATGAAGGGGTCAACATAGATCTCAAAGGGGCTGAAAAAGAAAAGAACTGCACTGTACTAACTATGACTGAAATATTCCTCATTCTAAACATAGAAATACTAAATCATATATTATTCATTCATCATCATCATCCTAACCACAACTGTTAGTAAAACATGAGGTAGAAAGGTCACTGTAGTAGGACCAAGACATCAGAAAAAGTAAAGAACTATCAAAAGAGTACCCTGTGAAAAGGGTTACACATTCATTCATGTACCATTCACACCAGCCTTCCCAATTCTTGATTCCTCATTTCATACCATACAATCCACCAACAAATGTCAGTTGCCAAATTAAATATGGGGTACTACCCTAGCATGATCATCTCCATAAATATTCCATACATTTATTCTGTCCTCTGAGAATGATTGTACATCCTTTCATGTCTCACTTAATCCCAAATTCACTTATTTCTACCATCCATCATCTTGGCCTTCCACATCTAACCTCTACTCTGTCACACACATAATTTCACAATCATATCAATACCATATCCCTCTAATGTTTCATGCATGGTATAGATGGAAACTGATGAATGATGTAAAGAATTTTTATGATGGTGGCAGAGCATGTACAAAGCAGATGGATGTCTAAGTGAGTGGTCTAGTACAAGTGTTGGTGTGAGACAAGGATGGGTGATTTATTAATGGTCGCTCAACACACAACTCGACTTGTGATGATGAATGGTGTAGGATGGAGTATCTCAAATAAAATGTATGCAAATGAAGCTGGGCTGACTGCTAATATGGAAAAGCAGCCATGCAGATTAATGCACAGCTCTGTTCATGTCTGAGAGAGCTGTGCTTTGAAAAGAAATGTAGCTAAGGGTAAAGTGATGGTTCCTGAGAGAGAGACAAATATCACTGTGATGTGATGGTGCATGAAAAGAGATGAAGAGGTGAGGGAATTTAAGCACCTATGAGGAGAAACTAATAAGAGAGGTAAATGTGTAATGGAAGTGGAAAGTACAGTGGCACAGGGAAGAAAGTTGATGTTCTGAAGGCCTCAATACTAAACTGACATCTGAGTATGGGAGCTGCAAGAGGACTGGATAGGGTGTTTTAGTGCTCTTGCATGTGTAAGAGACTTTCATGTGACATGAGAATGAAAAGCCAGGAGAGCAGTGGAAATAGAGTTATTCAAGAAAAAGAGTGTGCAGAATGGAAAGGATATGAAATTAATGTAATTTATGATAGACAGGTGTGTGTGTGTGTGTGTGTGTGTGTGTGTGTGTGTGTGTATACATACATGCATGGATGTGTATGTGTATATACAGTAGGCGTGGAAAGTATTGACTTTTTTTGCCGATGTCATTCTTCTTCGTGTTAAGTGAAGTAGGG
>JAGKTI010026154.1:0-13696 GCA_018397915.1 Birgus latro | reverse complement strand
ATATATTAGCTCACTGTGACTTGGTGATAATGGAATGACACATTTATAAATTCTAATAACTCCAGCAAAAATGAATACAATCATTAAAGTAGCAAATGTTCATTAGCAACAGGCATAATATATTATGTCCATCACATCGAGTAACATCAGTAAACTCCAGACGTTCAGATGCTTCACAACACGCTTCATAAACCTCAGAAGCTATCTGGGGAGAGGGAATGAGGGAGGGGGTGTAGAGGGGGAGAATGCCACGTTGCCACATGCATCAGATCGCCCACCATGAAAGGAACGGAACTTCTGTGGCCAATAGTACATGTTCTGTTTATATTATTTATATTATGGTATATGACACTACTATGATTCACAGTTTCACACAACAGTGTAGATATTTAACAAAGAAAAATATGCTTTTTACACAGCGCGGGGTGTGTGTTTGTCCAAAGCGAGAGAGCCATCTAGCAGAATACTAGCTTTGAAAGCACCCCATTACCCACTAAACCACCAGGTGCTAAAATTTGTTTATATGGTTACCACCCATTGTAGTGAGTGGTTTCCTGGTGTACAGGAAACCATTTGGCTTGTCACTCAGTGTAGTCACCCACAGGCAGAAGGAAGAGGAAAGAATGAAGAAAAGAAAGAGAGAAGAGGAAGTGTAAAGTCACCCGTAGGGAGAAGGACGAGGAAAGAATGAAGGAAAGACAGAAGAGGATGGAAGGAAAGAAGGATGGAAGAGAGGAAAGGGTAGACATCCGACAGTAGCACTACATCGAGTGAGTGGATGGTGAGCACCCCCACCTACCACATAATAAATAATAATCACTACTTCACTAGCTCCTTCAGACTGAGGACATGATTATTACTGTATTCTTGTTGCCATCATACAAGTTATTTTGGAAATGTTTGAACTAGAAGTGTTAGATATAGCTTTCAAGTATCCTCTCTGATACAAGAGGCTTTTACTATGATGAAATACGAAGAAATGTCACTGTTTTGCACTCAAGTCAAAGGGAGAAATGTATAGCAAACAGTCGGGGATATTTTTGCAGTTTTTGTTGGTCATGCCTCTTGGTTAAGTTACTTCAGTTAGGTTTGGTTAGTCAAAGCAGATTAGTTAGGTTAGGTCTGGTAGGTGAGTTTAAGTACAGTTGGTTGGTTTGATTAGGTTGGGTTAGTGAAAAAAAAAAAAAAAAAAAGCCATCATGATGCTGTACCTGCAAATTCATCCAGTTTGGTGTTGTTGATAATCTACAAGCATTAGCAGTCTAGGAAGGGCAGATTTAGCTGGAAGGAAGGGTGGGGGGAGGACAGTGACAGGCAACACATCCCACTAAGGCAGTTCTCCCTAAACTATCCAATACTGAAAAGTTAGAGAGAAAACTGTCATTCAAGAAGGCTATATCAAATTTTAAAAATAATTCACAGGAACACTGCCTTCCACTGTCCAAGAATCATGTGCATCCATGATCAGTGGAGTTATTCCTGTCAGAAGGAAGTATACTGTTGAGTTGTTTCCACACAATGAAAACTAATCATTCCCCACAATTTTAATATCAAGTTATGAATGCATGAAGTACAAAGGATCTTAGCTATCAGCCAGGAACAGAAAAGCACAAAAGGTAAAGAAAAATCACCAATAACATACGTTACACTGCCCCGCCACTCATTGTTGTCTTTGAAACCATCAGCTTCAAATGAGGGGAAGCTTCTTGTGGTGGCACCTATATAAATGCACAACTACACTACCCTGTTATACTATACAAACATCCTTCAGGTCCCACCATATCCCCCAAAAGAACTAAGGTGAACTACATTAGAAAGACATCTTTACCCTCAAGTCCACTGGGTTTACTTTCAGATGAGCTTGGGACCACAATAACAAGGCCAATCTAACACACACGTCTCATGATGTCGGTGGGATAAAAACCATACCACTGACTATCAGTTTAAACAAAGAGTACAGGTTTTGTCATGAGTACCTTCATACATACTTCATCCATCAGTTTAAATCCAACATTTTTTTTTTCCATTTATAATATAGAATATTTATTCACACTTCATACATTCCCTTACATTATCCATCATCTTACTCACTTTCCATGCCTACTCTTACTCATAAACTCCCTTATATATACAATACCCTCTCCATTTTCCTTGTTACCATACCATTAAATCAATCACTCTTCTACCCAATGTCTAAGATATCTCTGATTTACAACTTTCTTAACTGTCTACTTTTGTTCTCCTTTTCTACCTACACAACCCACATAATAAGAAATAGTGGCTTGTACTATGAAGGCACTGATACTAAACAATGGTCTGGGCTTGGAAACTACAAGAGGACTGCATGAAGGTGTCTTAGTGCCCACAGGTGTGTGAGATACATGTGGCAAGGGAACGAAAAGTCAAGAGTAAATGCAGTGAAAAATTATTATTAAGGCACATGTGTTGAGTGCACATGAGTACATAAGATATAATACCATTTGCCAAAGAACTGAAGTAAAGAAGTCTCCTGACATTTGGGTTGAAGAATGTGTGCTTAGATGTTAAGTTCATATGGAAAGAGTGGATGTAAACAGGGTGGTGAAAGGGCATAAGTGGGTGAATTTGACAGAGGAAGGAAGTGTGGTAGGCCAAAACAGTAGACTTAAGGATACAATAAATGTGTAAGTAAATATAGTATGAAGCTGATGAGTCTACAGATGTGACAGGGGATCAAGTTGGTTGGATTAATCACATATGAATGACTATCCGGTAAGCAATGTGAAGTGCAACCATAAAGAACAGGGGCAAAAAAAATATGTGCAGAAGTTTAGGCTAGCTTGGTCGAGTTAGGAATCCAAGGGTCTGAACGGTCAGTGAATGCCCATTTCACTAAACATGCTGTTTATAAGTTCTCACTCTATCACATTTCTCTTTCATTGCTTTCTGGACCCTACATCACTGTCTTTGGGTGGGAAAACGAGGTCACAATAATTATGGTGATAACAGAGCCCAAAGGTCAACTGATCATGAACCAAGTGGAAAGCAGGAAAGCAGCCCCATCAGCTGAGTGCTCACAGAAGATCTTCTGTTGAGGTTATGCTGTAGGACTGTTTGTTATGGAGAACTGAAGCGCATGATGTCATTCAGTTTAGGAGAGACTTTTCAAACTTAGTAGGGTTAATTATTTCTTTCACTGACCCCTTGGTACAATATGTGAAATGCAGAGCCTCGACACACGGCGAAATACCGAAGCTCCCATCAACCTTACCTGGGCAAGACACCCACCCCAGGAGGAGTTACCCAAGGAGCAGAAATAAGCAGCACGGGCTCCGTACCAGATGGGCACACCTGCGTCTCTCTCACGCTCAGGTAACCCGCCACCTAGGTAGCAGTCACGGTGAATTACATCTCCACCGGACCAGACATCGCCAGGTTCAGGGTGGGGCTACTCCTCTAGCCCCAGACAGCACCCTGGAGTCAGCCACCTTCTGCCCACTTGCTGCTTCCCTCCCTCAGCCATTCCGGGTGTCAGCCACATTGCCGCATGCAGGGAGGAGACAGCCACCTTGCCACCCTCGCTATAACTCCACAAAAGGAGGTAGAGTGACGGCCACCTTGCCGCACTTACTCACACCGGGTGACGGCCACCTTGCCGCACATGGGGAGGAAACGGACACCAGCTGCCCTCACTGTAACTCCACAAAAGGAGGAAAAGTGACAGCCACCTTGCCACACTCTCTCACACAGGGTGACGGCCACCTTGCCGCACATGGGGAGGAGACGGACATCAGCCGCCCTCGCTTTAACTCCACAAAAGGCACGCGGGGAGGAGACGGACACCAGCCGCCCTCGCTCTAACTCCACAAAAGGAGGAATAGTGATGGCCACCATGCCGCACTCACTCACACCGGGTGACAGCCACCTTGCCGCACACGGGGAGGAGACTGACACCAACCACCCTTGCTCTAACTCCATAAAAGGAGGAACGGTGACGGCCACCTTGCTGCATCTGGGAGACGGCCACCCTGCCACTCCATTAAAAGACCAAAAAGAGTCACAGCAAGTGCCCTCTCCCTCTCTCCCCACAGAGATGTCCTCCCCCTCGACCAGCAGTTGGAGGAGGCCTGGCAAGGACCCCTGGTGTCCAGAGTCTTAACCCTCTCCCTTGACCCTTGGTGGCCCCAGCCCGTCGGACACTGCCGCCCCGAGCTGCCACAGCCCTCACCTGACAGAGGCTCAGCAGTGAGACCGCAGCCCCAAGACCAGCCAAGGCATCCCTAGGACCCAGGGGCGAGACCTCCCTAGCCCCACGCGACGACCGCTTCGCCAGCAGGGTAAAGGCAGGCAAGTGCGCCTACTCTCCCTGTTCAGACCCAGCCCCTAGGCCCGAGAGCCATCCTCAAGCGGAAGGACACACCCCCGACCACAGCCCTCCCATCACTCCCGGACGAGACGACGATGGGTCGGCCTCCTGACGCAGGCCCTGGAAGTCCCGCCGACCCGAGGGGCTCCTGATGCAGGACGCTGACCTGGGCCCTCCACTACTACTGGCCCCCATACTGCAGTAGCCCCAGTCACACCCTCCTGTTGCCAAGTCCTCCAGCCCTGTCTATCTGTGTGACATTATTTCCTAGTAAAGTGTGCCATACATATTGTACCAGATTGTAATTTGTGGTACTATGCATGTAAGGTTGTTGCCCTGTGTTTTATGCCCTGTTCCCACTGAACACCTTAAAAGAGCCCACCCGGTCTAGAAAGAGAACCTCGGTCCAGGCTCCGTGTCCAAGGGACAAGAGGTCACACCCTTAACCCTTTCACTGTGGAATTTATTTTCGGCTCAGTTCTCAAGAAGTGTCAATTCTCCATCAAAAAATTAAAATGGTATTAGGTAATTGTCTACAACACTTTTGTGATTGCCTAATACTTACATATCCATTGTCAGCACTAAAATTCCTTAATAACCACATATACTGTCAGCAGGACGATGAATAAATAAAAAATTTGCCGGGGATTTAATTAAAAGGACGCTGAGATGCTGGCCAGCTGATGAGCAAAGGTCCGGTGTTTGCCATAATATTATATTCATTATCAAGCGTTTTCTACACACTTACACGTCCAGCACCTTCTTAAGAAATATCCAGTCACATTACATTGCATATAACTCACCTAAATAATGGTAAAAATCCATAGAATGGCGACACTCGGCCAAGCACCCGATCAGCTGGGCAGGCATGTTTTTTTTTTTTTTTTAATGCAAGGAAGAAGAAACCAAAGACCATGGGCCCGCATACTGTTCCTTCCAAGAAAAAGCAAAAACAATACAAAAGAGAGCCAAATTCAAGATCCATTCATTTCGAGATGCCTGGACACACTGCATTTGAAAGACTGGTGATCATAGGAAGTAGGGAATACAGAGAGAGGAAGAAAGTTCCAGAGTTGACCAGCTGCATAAATGAAGGACTGGGAGTAATGGTTAACTCTTGCATTAGAGAGTTGGACAGAAAAGGGATGAGAGTTTGTTGCTAGACGGGTACTATGTGCCCGTCGTAGAGGTGGAGGGATGCAAGCAGACAGTTCAGAGGAACAGTGACCGTTGAAGTAGCGATAGAAGAGAGATAAAGATGCAACAGTGTGGCGAAGAGACAAAGGTTGAAGGGAATCAGTAAGAGGAGGTGAGTTAATGAGACGAAAAGCCTTTGACTCCACCCTATTGAGAAGAGCTGCATGTGGGGAACCTCCTGACACATGAGCGTTGTACTCCATACATGGGGGAATAAAACCCGTGTACAAGGTCAACAACTGTGCAGGGCTAAAGAGAGTTCGGAATCAGCTTAGCACACCTAATCTCTTGGAAGCAGATTTCACAAGAGATGTAATATGTTCTTTCCAGGACAAATCCCAAGAGAATGAAACCCCAAGCATGTTCAAGGATGTTGCAGGACTGAGCTGGACATTATTAAACATTAGTGGGTAATCCTGAGGAAGATTTTGTCGGGTTGATAAGTGTAAGAACTGAGTTTTTGATGCATTAAAAATAACAAGATTATTTTTATCCCAATCAGAGATACGAACCAAGTCAGACATTAGGTGTGCCATAGCCTCATCCCTTTTTTGTTGAAGTAACTGCTGAGATGGACAATTGTTGACATGATGTTTCAACTTGCCACCGAGTGATGGCGGCACTTTCTGGGACGCTGTTGCCATAGCAACGTCGGCGAGAGCCTGGAGTATCGCGCGGCCAGTTCAAACCGTTTTTTGAGGCCCGTCGACTACAGTCGATTTCTGCAGTGAAAGGGAATACTGTAATTCACAGAACAACTATAGTTGTAAAACGCAGCGAAAGGGTTAAACACGCAGCATAACAATATGTACAAGAGGTCTTCCCTAAGATGATCATACTCGTACTTATCTCTATGTGGCAAGGTTATAACAACAGAATATGTCACCTGATTCACAGAGTTATGGCCCAGATATAATTTTCCAGACATAATGCACTCCCATACAATTACTATGCTCTGCAATATCATAGTCAGTCCCCATTAGTAGTATGGGAGGAGTACTAAAATACCAGTTTTTTTCATACAACTGTGACTGTATACTTGTATGAAGCAACAAAATATAATGGCATACAATTACAGTGCTTTTATTCCTGCCATCAATTTGGAGAAAGTTTTTGAATTGGCAGAGTAAAATTTAGCCTTCACTAACCCCTTCGGTATATCACATCTGTCGCAAATTGAATAAAATCATCTAGTACTGGTAAGAATACAACAGAAACTACACCATCAGATTGGTGGGATTAGCAGACAATTTCATTGGGGCCTTACTAAAAATAAATAAAAATAAAAGGGATAAATATAACAAGGGATGCCTGCGTCACCATTTTATCCGAACTGACTCCTTCAACCAAAACATTTTGCACTTAATTCTTGCTCCTTCCATACCCTCTTATTCAGATTTGGGACAGGCACTTATATACAAAGGGGTTAATGGACACTGTTTCCTAGCCCTTCCAAATCAACAGTCCCCTCCAAAGCCAAACAAAACCATCAGGTGGTATCAGGAAGGGACTAAAAAACACACCACCACATGCATGGGGCTAACTTTCAGGCTCATGTGGCTCACCCTCAGCAGAATATAATTATCTGTCATTGACTGGAATAGAATGCTAGTTATCCTGACCTTTAGAGGGGTAATGGTACTAGCAGGCTTCCATGATTCATTCTCAGCAGAACAAACCATCTATCATTAGTTGGAATATAATGCTAGAGATACTCTGATCTTCTGAGTTAATAAAATTGCCACTGGTCAGAATAGAAGGCTGGAATTACCTTACCCTCAAGAGGCTTAATGGTACCGATAGACTCCGATGACTCACTCTCAAAGCCCAATGAAACCATACTGTGTCTCCTTTCGGGGAATTAACATTGGCCATGATTCAGCAAATTTTCCTATGGACTAGATCCTAAACCGAGTGACAGAATCAGTTAATTACTTACCAGCAGTTGCTGGAAGCTGTTGAAACAAATGACATCTAAACTGTACAAGAGTCACAGTTTGGCCTTTGACTACTTACTTGTGGCCGAGTTTACTTAAGAGACAAAAATAACCATCCACCATTCAATCCTATGTCACCCCACAGAGAAGCGCATCAGCCCGGCGCTAGGCAAGTTGGTCCTGACATTAAGATGACAGTGACCAGCTTCACTCATCCCTGAGTGGCATTATGTGAGCAATAAACCCCAACCACCCCTTGGATATAAACCTACACCAGCTCAATCCGATTGGAACGCCATAATTACCCACTAAACCACCAGCCCCCAAAATTTGGTTATATGGTTACCACCCAGTGTAGTACCCACCATCAGTAAAACACTTGAAAATGCTTCACAATGTGAGGTAAAGGTGGGGGCAGATACCATAACACACTTAGCCATAATGCTCATCTCCGTACCTTTGGCCTTTGAAACTGTGGCAGGTTATTCACTCACTAGCTTGGGATACAGAGCCACTGTATCATCCAAATTACCACAGTTATCTCCCTGAGGTTATCACTTTTTTTTTTTTCCCTAATGCATGGAAGAAGGAACCAAAGGGCAGATGCCCTCAAGACTGTTCCCTCCAAGAAGAAACAAAAACAAGATAACAGAAAGCCAGATTCAAGATCCGTCCATTTCGAGATGCCTGGACACACTGAGTATGAAAGACTGGAAGTCATAGGCAGTAGGAAATACAGAGGACAACAGTTCCAGTTGCACACATGAAAGACTGGGAGTAACGGTTAACTCTTGCATTAATGAGCTGGACAGAAAAGGGATGAGAGTTTGTTGCTAAACAAGTGCTATGCACCTGCTGTAGTGGTGAAGAGATGCAGGCAGATAATTAAGAGGAGCAGTGGCCATTAAAGTACACAGAAAGAGAGGCAAAGATGCAACACTGCAGCGAAGGAATAGTGGGTAACGGGAGCCGGTAGGAAGAGGAGTGAATGAGACGAAAAGTTTTTGAATCCACCTTGTTGAGAAGAGTTGCATGTGAGAAGTCTCCCCATACACGAGAGCTGTACTCTACAAAGGGTCGAATAAAACCCAAGCATCAAGTCAACAACTGTGCTGAGATAAAGAAGGCACAGAGTCAACTTAGCACACCTAATCCCTTGGAATCAGATTTTATGAGAGGTAATATGATCTATTAACTCACAGAGGATGGGTGGAAAAGTACTTATTTTACATACCAAACCACAAAGGGTGATGTACACCTGATTTAAGCAGCACCAGCTGCCTGCACCAGGATCTGAACCCTGGTGTTACTGGGCCAGAACTTTAAGGTGGCAATGCTACCCACTCCTTCACTGGGCCACCTCCTGTGACAGCTAAGGAATGAATTGGAATTGAGCTGCACTGCATTGTTTATTATGGTTAATATCTATTACAAAATATATTTCATATACAGTATATCTATACAACAGATATACACAAACTAATAAACCAGATCCATCCATCCATCATCCAATCCTATGTTGCCTCACGAGGAGTGTAGGAGCCCGGGTCTAGGAAAGTTGGTCTTGACATTTAAGATAAGACTGACCAGCCAGATACCTAAATAAAAATATAACTAGGTATTTATAACTAACCTCTGCTTATGAACCACTGTATGATAAAATCAACCGTGGTACATATTTAATTCCAGTACAGCACAGCACCTGGTTACAATGCCTCCACTGCCAGTGATAGAACTGCCAACCTGTATTGATATCATCCCTAAAATGTGAATGGGAGTTTCTTTGATAACACAATGCCACCAAGGGAAATAAGCAAGTCATGTATGGTTGGTTCTTCATACTGTGGGTCTGGTCATTCACGGGTTAATGAACCATCTTGAAATAAACTATACATAAGTAGTTTCTGATGTCCGGTGATGTTTTGGTCCATGGTGAAAGGTTTAAAGAAATCACACTGTTAAATTATGACTACAAGGGATTTTTTTTTTGGAGGGGGGGGGGGGGGGGGGGGGGGGGGGGGGGAACAATTGTTTTCACCATTTATGGACAAGTCAGTACTGATCTCCTACGATTATGGAGATTTGACTGCATCTCTAACTGTATGGGACTACAGTAGCCCAGCCTCGGACCCCTACACTCAAAATATACCACTGGCAGTTAACATATTTACTTGGTACAGTTTTTATTTATATTTTTTTTTTTCATGAATTCACTATGCGGCTTCCATGAGGAACTGCTATTTAAAAGTTAGGGGTAGTTTGTTTTGTTACTTCCAAAATAATGCAGTCTACATTTTATTCTTGCTCTTCCTGGATGAAGCCTGGGAGAGGTTTGTCAGGGGGAAGATGAAAAATGTAGCTATGAATGCTAGGAATAACTATCGAGTCGATTATCACGAGAGAATCGACTCGTGAAATCAAATGGCGATTTCACTTTTATGCTGGCTTACTTCGCCAATTCTCTCGAGTCGAGAATTTACAGACTTTCTCAACAGTACACAGCAGAGACTGAACGCTCAAGTAGGCTGTATTACTGTACTGTTGGCCTCTGAGAAAGTTAGTTTCTCCCCTTAACATTCAAAAAATAATAATAATAATAAGAAGAAGAAACAGGATCTTGGCTGGGCCAAACTCCTAGCTAGCACAACGGATTTAAGAATTAATACCAAGAGCTGGCCTAAGTACCAGTTGTGATTAATATAAGGAGTTGTGCTAACGTGGAGTATCAAAAGTGTACTAAATATGTGGGGAAATCAAACACGACTGTTACATTTAACAAAGCTCAAGAAAACGAACTGTAAATTTATTAATTACAAGAAAATAAATTTACGTTACATGAATTAATTCAAAATCAAAGAAAGGGAAATGCACTCACTCAAGCACTCAGACAAATAGCTAAATAATCAAAAACTTTTAAGCCTAGAAAAAACAAAAGAAATACTAATCGGTAAGGATGAGACCATCGCTAATACAGTCGATCACCAGGCTGGTGGAAGCTTTGGCAATTCACGCCGATACAGCCGAGACTTCTGAGATCGCTAAGAAAAGAGACCCGCTTGAGCTTTGCGCACGGCACAACCACACTCCGAGACTATCACTTGGACGACTGACTGTGTTTGAATGTCCAACGTAAGGGACATGTGAAAGGGGCGTGGCCAAATAACGGCCGGGGAGGCAAGTTCAAAGAAATGACAATTCAGAAATTATCGCTCAGAGGAATGCACTGTCTGTACATAAAGACAATCACTTGCGAAAGAATGGCGAAAGTATTGACAACTTGATGCAAACATAAGTACAGAAGTGGATGGTTAAGAGATTGAGTGAAATTTCATGCATTTTAGAACTATTTGTCACTCCCGCAAAATCAATCGATGTCACGATTTACGGTACATAATTTCACGATGTAGAAAATTTGTGACAAGGTTTCTGAACTGCACAAGTTAGATATACGGTAGGTATTATTAACCTCTTTTACTACAGAGGATTTTCCTGAGTTGAATAAAACCACCTAAAAGTAACAAAAAAAAAAAAAAAAAAAGTCATCTGACTGAACAAATTAACAACTGTGATTTCCCCTTATAGCTATTATTTTCTTTGGGCTCAGGGCTTTCCTCTCCATTCCCAAGTGGTACTACAATCTGGGAATATCTGAGTGTTGAATCTTCAATACATTACAACTCAGAGTTTAAGTTGTAATGGTCTAATATAGTTTTGCTATCTAACAGATACAACTTTCTACAACTGCTATTATCACATATACCTATTTTGGAAAAAATCTTAGTCTTAATTATAGCTCCTACAATTTATTATAATCCTCTTAATGGTAGGAGCTTTCCATAGCTGAATAAAAGCAACAGGCAGTAACATGGAGAAAATATAAAATAATGGGTTAAAGTATATACAGGATACGGTGAAAAAAAATATAAAAATAAAAATAAAACTGTCATTATCAGTTAAGTGAGATAGGATAAAACTTAAGCTTTATGATAACTTACAACCAACTGTGTGGTACATAAAATGGGTGAGCAAAACTGTCAGCATGTATTGTGATGTCACAGTAAGTCTACTATGCAAGTGGTGGTAGTACAGTAGGTGGTGACAATTATCCACTCACTTAATTAATGTGGTGTTGCCCACTTCTTCCTTCCCCTTTCTTCATCTGTCTCTGTCTCATCTCCTTCTCTCTTCCTATTTCTCCCTACTTACCACACTGGGTGGTAACCATATAACCACTGTATGGTTTATAATTTATAGAGAGAAATGGAGCCTGCTATGGTGCCCCCGTTGACTGGGTGGAGAGATGCAAATGCAGCATCCACCCAGGAAATAAACCTTGAAACTATTACCCATGCCTTGCTGTGGTGAAATGCTGCCAGCTGCAAAGAAACACTGGTTCACTGCCCTGGGCAATCCTGTAGGGGTGGTTGCTTGCCTGCAGTTAATGGGTCAGCTAAGCCTGACAACATGTGGTTGATCAACAACACCAGAAAATTTGCAAGCAGTGCTGGAGATGGATGCCTTCTTGTGGAGGCACCAATGTTTCCAGGCAACTCCCATGCCTGATTATACAAATGTCCCTAAATCCCCTCCTTGTCACCAGAAAAGAGGATGCTGAACTGCATGAGAAGGGCAACTTTAGTCTGCAGTCTATCAGGCTCACATTCCGATGAGCGTAGGGGCTAAACCAACAACTATGCAAATGTGCTGAATTTATCCCTGCCACTCTAGAACTATGACACACAAAAGGAATATAAGAAACTCCCCTACAACAACATCCCAACCAAGAACTATGGTAACCACACCCACTACAAAAATATTCGTCACTGTGATACCCCCACCAAGTTTACTGATAAGGGTGGCAGTGTTTTATGCACATAATTTTTTCAACTTTGCTCCAAGAACTTTGCCTCTAACCTTGTCACGAACATGATACACCATGTGATGTGCCTCGTCGTAGTGCGGCTGGAACGAGTCCTTAACGTGTTTGAACCAGGCAGTTGAGAGTGGATGTCCCTCACATACATCATACCCCATCATACCTGTAATGGAATGGTTAATCAAGGAAACTGATCTAAAAGTGCAAAGTACATACATACAGGCAGCCTCTGTTATAAACAAAGGATGAGTTCTAAAATACCATTAACTTTTTCCATACAACTGATACTGTAAATCATGAGACTCTGACTCAGTTTCCTGCCTATAGACCTTCTACACCATCAATGGGAACCTCTGGTGCTGATAAATGGTGATGAAAAATGCAAGGAAAATAACTGTGTAGACATGACGAACTGAAGCACCATCCCTGCCTTTCACCCATTATATACAGTGTGATTCATTACCATGCTATGAAACCGAGTGGCATTACTGGAAATACCAAGTGTTCACTGATCATATGGAAAGGCCTTATAAGTGATGACTGTGTGGTGAGTTACCAAACTTATACCCAAACTTCACTTTTATGGTAGTGTAGTACCTCCCACAGTAAATAGTAGCCAATCATCAGTTATCCCTTACAAAATCTTACACCATGTTCCTTCTTTTGTTGCCTGTCTCTATTCCACTGTATGTGACCATCAATTTCATGAATACCTCACCTGGTCTTCTGACCTCATTAAGAGCTATGATATCTCAGTTCATATCTCTTAGTTCTTTGGGAACAACAGTAAAGTTGGCATCAATAGGGAGATTCAAGATGCTGAATGTCCCAGAGTTTATGACCATATCCTTAACCACTTAACCGCGTTCCGTCACTTTCGTGACACTCGGTGGCGATGGCTCGAGCCTTGGGCCGTCAGTTGGGTGCCACTGTGTTCTTTTTAAGTAGCCGGGGCTTTCAAGATATGAATATATATAAAACATTTTAGGAGAAGCCTGAGTGCTATTTATATCACTCAGGCTAGTTTTGGCCAATATTTTAAAAAAGTAAGACGGAAGGCAAATTAACACCGGCGGGAAGTGCCAGGACCACCTCCCACAACCCCGCGGTTTAGGGGTTAACAAAATGTGGAGGCCGTGAGTCACACTTGACACCAACTGATGTTCTTAGACCAACTGTAAAATCCAAATTTCTGGGATACAATATTTGTGTGATTTTTTTATGTTAATATTTGTAGGGAATAACCTGAACAAAAGAGGGCTCTTTACAATCGTTCTCAAATACAAATAATATAGTGATATAATTTAAAGCCACACTTCTTCTGCCATCACACTTAAGAGT
>JAGKTI010026153.1:0-12828 GCA_018397915.1 Birgus latro | reverse complement strand
GGGGGGGGGGGGTCACCAAACTAGAGAGACTGAATTGCTGTCAGCCAAATGCTACAAAGGGAACACAGGTAATATGCAGCCAAATGCAACAAAAGGAACACAGGTAATACATAGCCAAGTCATTCATACCTTTCAGCTTAACACACCGGGTTCTGTGTAGTATGCCATAAATTCAACACCCAAAAGCAAAATTACACAGTAAGACACCAAATGCTTCTTGAAAACAACTGGCCACTCATGAGTTCCCACCCACAACGAAGTTGAAAATGTAAGTAACTTTTGTAGTACAGTATTTGCACAAACCACGTACATAACAGAAAAATGTTGCGTGAAAATAGCTTTAACATTATACCATACATGCTGAACACTGTTATCCTTCCATTTTGCCATAAATTCCAAAAATTAAAGAATGTACAATACTGATGACCATCCATCTTTTCACACTGTCTGGGAAACTGATCATCTCCCTTACTTCTTGCTGAACTTAGCGCAACACTGTTCACCAAAGTCAAAACTATTTTCACATGATACTTATCTGTTATAAATGTGATTTATGCCAATTCTGCTAAAATTATCAATATTTTCAACTTCCTGGGTAGCCCCAAACTCACAAGTGGCCAACTAAGCTATTGTGTATTTTTTCTTACCTGACTAAGCTTCCTAACTCTGTCCAGTTCAGTCAAAGGTCAACTGGACTCAGAATGGAGGGTCACTTTGTTTACTAACCAAAGAAGCTCATCCCTACCCCATACCTAGGCTCATCATTTCTCATGCAAGCATTTGGTATTTATGTTGTGGAGGCAACCAAGGTTTTAGTCTGCAAAAACAAACCAACTACAGTGACGATAGTAAAACAGTCGAAGAGATACAGTATAATGTACTGGCATTTCTCAGCCCAAACTAAACTGCACTACTACCAGTATAAACAACAACATTGCAACTTGTTCATTACAATGACATCTCTTAAGCTTCATTCCTGCTATCTGCACAAAATTTTCTCAGCTTGGGAGGGCTCTACAGCAGAGTGGTTAGATACAGCCCTTATTAACCCCTTTACATCTTGGCCATTCTCCTAAACTAAAGAATTTGGATGGAGCACAATAAATCAACCCCTTGAATCCCATGATGCATATTGCATTTTACTGTTCCTACCTTCAGACAATTCTACGAGGCTTTGGAGGGGCTTTTCAAACAGAAGGGGGGGAAGGCAGAGCCTTCATTAACTTTTAACTATGAAAGATCTTACCTAAAGTTGTACAGAACTGTCTGGAGTACATGTCAAACGTGTGCACAGTAATTCTATCTATTTTTTTTCTATTCATTTTTATTTATTCATTTATTTATTTATTATCATTATTATTCTACTTTTTCTTTGTTACCAATACTCTTGTCAGCAAAGTACATTTCCCTGTACAGCGAGTTTTCATCTTATCTTGTCCTTTTTGAGTTTTTTGCTGTTCATTTCTCAGTAAACCACAAAACACTGCCATTAAAATTTTCACTGAAGCCTAGAAGACAAGCCTGGCCAAGGCCTAAAGAAGAAGAAGGTCTAACCATGTGTGACAGGAAACAGAGTACATTCCTAAGGAGTGATGTCACACGCCTCTAAGCTCCCCATGACCCGACCCCACATATACAGTTCACTGCCCTCCTCCACAGTTTGCGCACACGGACAAAATGAAGTGAAGTTAACTACAATGCCCACTTATTGTGCAGTGTATGAGTGCTTTTCAATTACAGAAACAAAGATTCCCCCAAAATTAAGAGTTGAATAAGAATTGGATTGGTGTGTGTAAACGACAAGACCCAAGTAATGCAAACAGGGCAGTGATATGTAGCATACATTTCGACACAAGTGCATACGAACGAAATCTCAAATTAGAGCTCCTTGACTAGCCTGTTCCAAAACACCTTGTGAGAATAAAGGAAGGTGTAATTCCAACAACAGTTAACGACAACACAAGGTGAGAAAATACAAGGGTATTATCATACTGTACAAATGAAGAAATTATCAAAAACTTTTTTCTGCATGCTCCAGAAGTTAAATATTATTCAGGAAAGAGCTAATCGAAGTGATAGCACATCCTGATAGTGACTGTGAGAAAAATCTCCTGATGCATGAATTAATTCATCTCAGACAAGCAATATAGGCTACTCCCACAGTTACTGATGTGTGCACCGAAAGAGAGGCAAGAGCTGTAAGAAAAGGACTTATGCAAGATATTTTAGAAGCAGAAGTTGAGATACCAGGAAGAGACTCAATAAATGAAGAGGGACAACAACTTCCATCTTTTGAGGATTTGCAGTGCCAAGTAGATGATTTGAAAGAGAGAGGAGTGTTGCTGTGCCAGCTGGATGGTATGAAGAAAGAATGGGGAACTGAATGTACTAAGTGCAAGAAGAAAATGCACTACTTGACAGTAATGAAATTACTGCAGCACAAAGAGTCAGTGAGTGAAAGAGACCATGTTTGTGTCATGTCATTTGATGAGTGTAGCACAGCAAAGGAATGGTCTCATGATATAGCAGCAGACACTCTCTATGACTGTATGAGCAAAATGCAGTGTGTAATGGTTAGAGGCCTTACGTGTTCAAGGAAACAGCTCCTCTACTACGATTTTGACTGTAACATGACAAAAGACATTTTGTTTGAGGTAATCACTAAGGTAGAAGCATCTGGTTTTCCTGTGGTAGCAATAGTGAATGACCTTTCCCCAACAAATATCAGGCAGTGGAAAATGCTGGAGATCAGCATAGAAAAAACATCATTCACAAATCCAGGTTAAACCAAAATGATTTGGAACATTTTGTTGCATGTCAATGGCAGATGGGGGGGGTGTCACAACCATCCGTCACCTGCTGCAGTGAAACACAGAATATGATCTCATCTTTGGGAAAAAACACAGTCTTCATGGGAACTAAGTACAACTTAGTAGGAATATGCAGTGAAGATAACATGACAGCAGGCTCAGTATCTCACTATCAAGGTCGACCTCCAACTGTGCCTGAAGATCTTGAAGTCTGTACAATGTGAACTAAGTTTGTTGGCCATGTTGTTCTCTTCTTTGCCTGTAGAGGATTCAGCACCTGAGTGTACTGAGAGTGACATCTTGGACAGCCTAGACAAAGAGGTTAATGACTTTGAGAATGTAGTGGAAGAGGGGGGTTTAAGGTATGTAGGTGAATTCATTGTCCAAAAATTCCTACAATATGAATGTCTTGGATCGAACAAAGGAAGATACCTCGTGGATTCGTGTAGTGAGCAGAGGAGAAAGCAAGTTATTTAAGCCTAGTAGTGAGTTCTTTGAAAAGCTACAAGCAATGGGAAAAAATCTTCATTTCCCATCATGGAGAAAAGGTTCTTAAACCTGGTAAGGGAGTGATAAAGGGGTTTGCTTTAGATATTTCCAAGACTCATTAATGAGGTCATTACATACTTTGTTTGTTGCAGAACATCTGACAAAATTTGTATCATGAATAGGAATTTAACTTCATCAAGAAATGTAATGAACAAAATGACAACTGATGATGTAGTTGTGTCTAAGATTCACATGTAAATAAAACATAATTTGTAGTTCTTAAACCAGCTGTCACCACAGTGTAAAATTACTCAATCAAATATGAAACTGAGCATAAATTTCTTCATTTTGTCTTTCATTACCTTTGCCTGTAATTATTACTTTCATATAAATCATTTATAGAAGAGCTGGGAGAACTGGTAATATTATAACGTATGGATGGAAATTTTTTTGGTAGTCTACGGGAGCACAGAGCGGGGCTGTGCGAGGGGCGTGTGACGTCAGCAGTACGCGGGGTTAGACCTTGTAGTTCTCTAGGTCTTGAGTCTGGCATTGCTTCAAATGTACAACACCAAATGCACAAAAAAAGAAAGAAAGAAAGAAAGAGAAAAAAAGTTGTAACATTCTAGAACATCCCTGCCATATCGCGAGGGCCACCTGTATTTTCAATTAAATGCATGGTCAAACTAACACTTATCAGAATACTGATACAGTACAACTTCCCAAATCCAAACATCCAATTTATAAAAACCTCCACTTTCCAATAATATTTTTGCCTGTAATATCTGTGTGTTGATATCGTCTGCCTTCCCACAATAACTGCATATTTGAGGACAAAGTTTATTTGGTAACAAGTATAACAGCAGATGATAAATAATTAATACAAGGTACTTCACTGCATTTACTGTTCATGATACTGTAGGCTATTTTTTACATGATTTTCTTGTATGGTAGTTACCATTATTATTCCATAGTCTTTGGAACCAAGCATTCTGGATTTGGGAGTTTGTAATGTAAAACTATTTCAGTATTTACCAGAGAGTCTCCTTGAACAGACAGACCAAGGAAGAGCAATAACAACAGCTATTCAACAGACACCTCACCTCAGAGAAATATCTTATACTTCAGTACCCTTACTGCATATTACTGGATGAGATTACAGCACTTCAATATTCATAAATGTTGTCATGACTGGCTAGAACATTATCAGTGATAACTAGATAACAGTACGGGAAGTCCAGTGCAGTACTGGACAATCTGAGATAATCATCATCCTGCATCTGAAAATAATAACCATCATATTATATCTTAATCCAGTATCCTACATTAACTCCTGTACTGAAAAGGATGAACAGTACTAAAAGAGTATTTAGATAATAATAATAATATTAATCATTTCATTCATTCATCATCCAATCCTACATTGCCCCATGAGAAGCGTAGGAACCCGGGGCTAGGCAAGTTGGCCCGGACATTTTAGATGAGAGTGACCAACCTCACTTATCCCTGAGCGGCATTACATGAGCAATAAACCCCAACCACCCCTTGGATATAAACCTTCACCAGCTCAATCCAATTGGAGTGCCGTAATTACTCACTAAACCACCAGGCACCAAAATTTGGTTATATGGTTACCACCCAGAGTAGTAAATGGTTTCCTGGTGTACAAGAAACCATTTGGCTTGTCACTCAGTTAAATAATAATAATAAAAATAAAACAGTAATAATAATAATAATAATAATAACAATAATAGCAGTTCCCAGCAGTATCACTGTAAAAGCACAGTTAACCCTCTCTGTAATAGACCAATTTGGGGAAGCCTGATCTTAAGCTGAAAATCCTTTATACTGTAATTGACAGTCTCCCCCTGAGGCGGGATTTCATGCACAAGTTGGAAAACAAATGAGTACAATAGCATATTCTAGTACAGTGCTAAAAATGAAGACTACAGTATATCCCTTTTAGCTACATTAACTTGACCAATAATTTCACCTTTTTGCAGTTTTTTCCACATCTCTGTCATTGTACTCCATGAAACACATGTACTGCACCCCATTTAATGGACACTGTTTGTTACAGTCGATGGAGGTCTGGCAGCTTATTGTGTCCATTATACTGTATCCAATATCTGGTCTATTTAGGTCTACGGTAATCAGCCAGCCATCTACTTATTACTGAATATAAAGTACTGAACTTGACACCAGCATAAATGACAGACCATCCCTATCAGATTTCACTGTTTTTAATCTCCATTCAGTAAACCCTCACTATACGGAACCTCATCAATCTGAACTTCGACTATGGTGCCCTGTAAGTATCTACCAAAAAACTTCAAATACATGTACAGTATACTGAATGAATAGTTAACTTATTGAAGGTATGGTAAATAAAGAGTAATTTTTTTTTTCTACTGCTACTAATTAAAAGTACTTATATTTATCAATGCTGTACAGCATCAATGTACACAGTATTAGTCTACACAAAACTAACAAAACTATGAGCATGTACAACTCCATCACGTATTCACCAAGCCAGATTTAGTATACAGTAAGACCTCACTATAACGGACTAATTGGGGCCAAAGCCAGTCCGAAAAATGCGAAATTCCGATAAAAGCGACATCCGGACTTACCCCTGCTAATCCGGACTTTTTCCGATATATCAGACATTAGTCCAGATTGCATCAGTGGTTTTCACCACCATTGCAGTATTGTACCGTGTTATACCTTCACAACATTAATCAAATGGTATAATAATACTGTACTGTGCACTGAAAAACATGTCTTTTACTTGTCTTATTGTGATGAACATAGCTGAAGTGGTCAGGCAGTCCAGACTGCTTCTGGCTTTATCGGACTTTTTCCGATATATAGGAGTTTAGTCCGGTAGCTCCTCAAGTCCGCTAAAAGCGAATTCCGGTCTATTGAAGTCCGTTATATCGAGGTTTTACTGTACTGTATATCAAACCCAGGGTCATTATACTCCACCCTAAAAAACACTGCCTGTACAATATGAAACTATTGGCTGTATTGTCAGCCCTTCCTCCAAATTAGTTCATATAAAGGACTAACTATATTATAATTCTAATAACTTATTAAACTGTATGCCAATCTGTCTTCAGTCTCCAAATGAACTAATATAACTTACTGATGGTGGACTCTCCAGTCACTGAATGCAAAGCTACTAAACTGCAAAGGACTAGACAATACTTATACCTATCAGATAATAGTTATACACCTGGGTCAAGTTATGAATGCACTGGAAAAAATATATATAAATCTAAGTTCATTCAACTATACAATATGTTTCACTGCACAAGAAAACCACAAGGAACTGGAAGAATAACTCAGTACAGTATAAACAATCCACCTGTGGTTCCTCACCATCATACCTTAAGTCACTTCCGTACTACAAAACATTTCTTGGTATAGTAGTTGCCATTCAGTTGTTTCACTTTAAATTGCTTCATTAAATTCCTGAAGACGTAATCCCTATGCTTCACTTAAAGTTTATCAGGATTCAAATTAATGCTTTGAAGTTTTTTTTTGGTTTTCTTTGTCGAAACCATTTTGCTTGCATATATCACCAATTCAAAATGAGTTCTGACTGTACTCCAATCTGCAATACCTAATCCTCACTGCTAATTAAGTGCCTAGAAAACTAATAAGGTTACAGAAAAAAGTAAAGCAAAGCACGGAAAGCCTACTGTGATTCCTCTGATCAGACAATTACTGATGCCTAACAATGGCAATTAGACATGTGGTTATATGTAATTACAAGAAGCAGTGGCTGGGTGATGATATGTTGTAAACACGTAGAAAATATAAGGGCTGCATCACACTGAGGTCGGAAACACATACACCATTGTGATAACTGTCCGATCATGCAGGTTGGGGTAGAAGTCAGAATATGAACATGCCACTTCACTAGGCCAAGTTCTGAGTTATAAGGTTTCTCACTATCCCCTGCATCGTGTTCAGTACTGAGAAACAGTGTGCCAAAAAAGTGACAATGAAATAGGGTGTTCTGATTCCAACCTGAACCTGAACCTACATGAACCAGAACCTACACAATCAGGCAATTTGTCAAAATATGTATGGTTCTGGACTAAGTGTGATGAAGCCCTAGTACTAAAAAATTATACACTGAGAAAGGTGTAAAATTCAACAACTATAATCTGAAAATACTAGTACAGTACAAATTAGTGAAAATGATAAATAAAAGAGGAGATAATGGTGAGAGACACGCAGGCCTACGACAACTAGAGGTGTGACACAAACCGAGGTACCTACACAGAGTGTCTTGAAGCACCTCTGCAGCCTTCTCTTGCCCATGCCACTACGATCGCCTGCCTATGGGGTACCATCACATCCACACCCACTACAAGAGCTGGCGTCAACAGGTGGTGTGGTGGAAGGTGTCACCTTTCCTTGTTCTTGCAAGGTGTGTCAGAGTTTAAAGATGATTTTGACATGTGAGGTACCGGTACTACAGTTCATTTAAAGCTTCCTTGTGATGACACACCACCTTCCTTGAAGATGATTGGCTAATGTTACTGCAGGAAAGGAAATGCTAGAGTTCTTTTCTTCATCTGTACTGTACAGTATTTGTCCTTTAGTGTAAAAGTCAACTTATATCAAGTACCATTATCACAGCTCAGCATTTGAGTTTGGGACATGGCTCAGTTTTAGAGCAAAAAATGGACAGTCTGATTAAAGATTTCTATGCAACGTGTTTCACTGACTGGTTTAAATTAACACACAGTACCATCTCTTTAGATCACACAATTTTTAGTTCTTGCAAGATACCTGTATATGAAGCAGATAATTCAAGCTTATGAACACTAAAGTATAAGCATGATACCTTGTCAGTGTATCAAACTTGTACTGCGATCTTTTACTGGTTTAATTATGCTAGCAAGATGGCCCATCTTATGGGTGCTGAACAGGTACACTATTTTTCAAAACGCAATTTTCAAACACTTCACCTAAGAACTGACAACTATAGTTTCTTGATGGCAATACTTTTCCTTCTTTTTTAGGAGAGGGGGCAATAACAGTAACAGTACTAAAAATGAAAGGCACTGTTCTACTACTTTTCAGCAATACAAGAATAAATTGCAGGTAAATATTACAGACACTTGAAATCACTCATTGGAATACACTTAAAAAGCACCAAAACACTTATTCTCACCACTATACAGTATAAGACATTTTCACCTGACCATCCTTGACTTTTTCACTTTGTTACTATTACTCCAGTTTAATTGAAAGTTTAACAATTACAAAAATAAAATCAGGCCTATTTGTTCTCAGTCATTTATGGGACGATATTTGTTCTTTGCTTTGTCCGGAGTTTTTCTAAGCACAAACATCTGATAACAAAAAACTGTAATATACACTCAATAACTGCCAAATAATTTTCAACAAGGACAAGCATGGACAAAAGATCACCCAATATTTCATCTCTTGCACTTTTCACTCTGTAGTTAATATTCCTCAGCTGAGAGTTTTAGTGTATTTTTCTGCCCTTAGATGCTGATACAACATGTCTAGATGGGAGAGCAACATTATCTATGAGTGAAATACGGTATAAACAGTAAATCAACAGGCAAGCGTATGTCCCTGACTGAATATAACCCACTCAGTCATATTGTTCCGCTTGCTTGATAAATTTCAACAACATATACGGTACTTAAATTTTTGAAAGAGGAGGGCAACCCTAAATTTTCAATGATAATTCCTAATGCAAACAACAACAAGAGAACACATCTGGCCCATCTATATTGCCACTAGCTACACTTCATGTGGAGTGTGGGTAATCAAATCTATGAACCATTTATCTATCAAGCCATCCCCTTCCCAGTCTCAACTTAAAGATCTGATCACGAGTTCTTCAATCACAGGTGTACCAAGAACACACATACACTGGTGCATTGGTTAGGCTACATGGACAAAGCTGCACTGTGTCCACTTCTCTCAAAATAAATTCAAAGGAACTACATTTAGCCTCACTTCTCTGATGTACATCCATATGCCAAAGTTCGTCAACATTCTTCTACCAGCACTGTGTTCAATTTCTCATTCCTCCCCAAACAACAGAGTATCCTTCCTTTTCATCATGTTTTCTGCATATGTGGTTCATGTTGTTATCACATAAAAATAGTTCATGTAACATCACTGTCAGGGCCAGAATGGACTTTTGCTCGTGGCTGCACAGCTCCAGCCAGGAATATCGATCCTCTCTTTAGCCTAACAATTACTGTATTAAACCCTTACATGATATGCTGAACAGTTCTGTGGGTTCTGAAGATCATATCACTGAGTTATAAAAGGCATCTCTTAATGTCACATTATTCATCATAAGGATATGGATCAATATTTACATTTAGCCTTATGCCACACTGCAAAATGTTTTCTCATCACTATCACCACAACACGCCATTGAATATGTTACAGAACTCAAGCTGCATCACATGAACAGCAGGCTGCACCACATTCATCAATTTAAAATTTAAACTTGAAATTTTCCTCTATATATATATATATATATATATGTTTGAATTCCATTGTATTCTCTGCTTCACAGTACAGGATTCAAGAATCCACCATATAAACACAGTTTAACAACAATGACTGCAAACAACACTACTAATAGAGTACTACAATGCATTGACTGTGTACTGGTACACACACCCAATTCATGAATTAGTAGTCACTCTATCCTTCACTATAAGTCTCAAAACTATTCCCGAACACTCAAATCTGCTTATCACTAACAATTTCACAGCTCACATTATGTAATCCTTCACAATTATGCCACAAGATCGCAGTTCCCACCAAGAGAACAATGTCAGAATGTCAAGCAAGTTCTCACCATACACTACGACAAACTGGATGAACACACTAAAAGAAGCACAGAAACCTACTAAGTTAACATTTCCTCTTCTCAGCTTTATACACATGAACACATACTGCACAGCTGGAACAAGTTCATGCCTAGTTTTATGTGGTGTTTCAAGTGGGTGGGCAAGTGAGAGAGAGAGAGAGAGAAGTGGGACAACCCCCAGCCTCCGTGATCTACCCAACACCACACTTTAGCTAATTATAGACTTCTTTCTCCCCTCCCTCCCTCCAACTACCCCTCTCCCTGTCACACCTCCCCTCCACCACACTGCATCCCTCCCTCTTTCCTCCCTTGTCCCCTCTTTTCCCTCTCACCCCCACTTCTCCATACTGCCTCCTTCCCTTCCAACCTCCTACTCTCTTCCCTCCCTCTCTCCCTCTTATTCCCTTCCCTGTCCCTCCCTTATCCCCTCTCCCAGTCATACCTCCTCTCCACCACACTGCCTCTCTCCTTCCCTCTTACTTTCTACCCCCTCCCTCCAACCCCTCTTTTCCCTTTTCCCTTCAACACCTCCCTTCCTACACACTGCATCCTTCCCTTCCTCATATTCCATTCCCCTCACTCTTTTCTTCCCTCTTTTTCCTACTGCCTTCCTCCCTCCCTCCCTCTTACCCCCTTCCCCTCTTGTCCCCCTGCCTCCTTTCTTCCCTCTCATCCCCTTACCATCTCTCCCTTCGTGTTCTATTCCCCACTCTCCTCCCTCCACTACCTTACCCCCCCACTCTCTCTCTCATATTACCTCACTCATCAGTATCATGCCATCTGTCATTCCTTCCCTCTCTCCTTATGGAACCATATTCCCTCCTGCTCTCTTCCTTTCTTCCCTGGGTTTCATTCAAACTATACCTAACATTCCCTCTCTTTGTCTACTTATTAACCTTCTGTGCCCTTCACATTCTTACCCCTCTCCCTCTCTCTCCCTGACTGGAGTGATACTATACCTAAGATGGAGCCTTTTAAAACAAAACGAAATGAAACTATACTCTGCTCTCAATCTTGAACCCTGAGATGCAGCAAGAAATTAGTACAGAAGAATACGGCACAAATCATAAAAGAGCGTTATGGAAAATGTGTAGAGCAGTAGTAGTGCTGTCCCAAGGAATATGAGCTGAAAAATTATTAAAAACTCTTGACAAGTTATGATGAATGAACTACAATGAAACAACATCACTTTCATCTCGTCTTTTGTTTTATCCTATTATCACCCTCTCCTCCTCCCTCCTCTGATTCTTTCCCCATTCCTTATTCTCTATACCCTTTACACCAACTTTTATTTTACTCTCTCCTTTACTCTTCTGATTTTTTCCTTTCTCACCCTCTCTTTACATTATTAAACTTCCCTTCTTTTCTTCATTTTTCCTGCAATCCCATCTCCCCTACTTAACCTTCCTACCCTGTATCCTCATATCATCTACCTCTCCTCCCCCCTTTCATCAGCATTTCCTCACTCTCCCCTCTTGTCCTCCTACCCTCTCTTCTCTCCCCTCCAACTTCTCTTCTCCTCAGTATTCAGCCTCACACCTTATGTCATCTCCACTGCATTCTTCCTCCTCTCCCCTGCTTCCCCTGTCCTCTCAATCTTCTCCCCTCCCCCCCCACTACTCTTTCTCTCTCTTCTCTTCCTTCCTTCCTTCCATCCTCAGCATTCCCAAGAATCTATCCTGCACCTAGTCTGTTCACCTCTTCTCTGCAGTATTCAACCTAACCCCTGACTTATTTTCATTGCATTCTTCCTCCTCCCCCATTGAAATGTCCTATTAATCCTCTCCCCTCCCCTCCACATCATGCATTCTCAGCCCCCCCTTTCCCTCGTCTCCTAATTTTCACATCCCTTCTCTCTAACTCAGCCCTCCCCATCTCTCTCCACTGCAATCTCAGACCCTCCCCTCCCTTCTCCCCTGCATTCTCAACCCCCTCTCTTACCCCTCTTACCGCATCCCTCCTCCCCAAAATCATCAAACTCTTCCCAATCATACTTTCCCTCTCCACCCCCTCTCATAGCCTTACCCTTACTCCTTCTTAAATTAATTAGTGCACTCATACCTCCAACCTGCTATCCTCACTCCCTCACCCTGCTGCACCAAGACACCCACAAGCAATAGGGTACCAAAATAGGCTTGCTTTTGCAACTAAACCTTGGGTGGAACACATGCCATCACTTAACACACTTCTTCAGTTATAAAGCTGTTAACATGTTGCTTTCAAATAACATTCATTTTTTTTTTTTTCCAATACTGGGAGGTTAGGATGTGCAGTGAAGGGTCAGAGTTGATACAATTCAATACATCATTTATTTCTTTAAACTGCTTATGGCCTCATAACATTCAACATATACTGATACAAGTGATCACAATATGAAGTACGTTTTGAGACTGAATTTTTGCAACAGAGGCAACTCAGAAAGTCCATCTTGGCAGAGCATTATTTTCATCTAACAACACAATTTTAAGAACACATCTACATTCCCTATGGAGGAATACTATCAGCTAAATTTGTGTCTGGTGACATCTGGCTTTCTCTAATAATGCTTCAAGCAAACACTGTGTTTAAGCACAATTTAGCCATCCACTAGCTGAGCTATGGGGTAGTACAAAATTGCAGATTTTACTCCTTGCCAGAACC
>JAGKTI010026151.1:2344-13698 GCA_018397915.1 Birgus latro | reverse complement strand
TTGACTGTGCTTCAGTCACCCCTGCTTTGCTACAGTTCATCTCTACCTCATTGACACACTGCATCTATATAGCCAAGGATGTCTACGACATGCAATGGTGTCATTTTCCCATCAGATGTTTCCCAATTGGATTTCTTTGTGGTGGCTAATAATGTTCTTTTAACTGTGGAAACATCTGCTGTTATTTCAACTAGGACAGAATTAGTTGCTTATTCTATCATAAGATCCACAATCTTATGTAATTCTGGAAGTATAACTGGCAAAAAATTTATACCTCAAGGGAATTTCTTCAGAAATTTTCTTATACCCCTCATATGTCTTAGCTAGTAGGAGTTTGTCCGATTTCAGCAAATCACCTGCCGGACATATTTCATGGTTAATCCGAAAGGAAAGTATGGCTATCTCATTCTCATTTGTTATATGTCCCCTAACAAAGATTTGTTCGCACTCGTTTAAAAGCGACATTACGTTGATGCGGTCTTTCTCTGTGCCTGAAAATTATGGGTGGTTGTGTCCTCATGATAAACGTATATATGAGGTACAGATGGTAAAGTTGTGTTTGTGGCACCGCTAGCCATTTTGGTTGGTTGTTTCGTTAAGTCTGCTTGTAGTTCTTTATCGTTATGTGAAGGAATAGTTGCATAGGTTTTACCTGATCTGTGAACTCTCTTTTGTGAGTTTTCATACACATTTATGGTAGATCTAAAGTCGTCACTGTCTACATCCGAAGGGGGTTGCCAATCCTCCTCCTTCTCGTCATCATCATCATCATCATCATCATCATCATCATCATCATCATCATCATAATCTGTTTCGTTATCTTTACTTTGTTGCGAATTTTGTGTGATTCGTTTCCCTGATGTTCTAATTGTTCTCCTATTTGTGAATCGGTATTTGATGCTTGTTGTGAATCGGCATTTGTTACTAATTGTGTATCCACATTCGATGATAATTGTGTGTCATTTGGCACAAAATTTGGTGGAGGTGAAAATATTCGTCATATCACTCAGCTAAAATAAACTCATTTTCCTAAGGAACAGTGTTATGAAACAATTAATTTATGTGTTAACTGTACAGGTGAAAAAATGAGTATTAATAAAAGAAAGATGGTAAGATTGAATATTTGTATATATAAATAAGTAACGAAGGTGTTTCTATCTAATTCTAAGCTCTGGGAATAAATGCGTAAAAAAGTATGATCACCCACTTAAAAAATAAATGATGTTACTCAGTCACTCAGATCTGGGTTGACGAAGGAAGTAACTCAACTTGTTGATTGATCAGGACTGATTGAAGGGAACTCTCAGCTTGTTGATAGATCAGGGTTGATTGAAAGGCGGATCGACCTCAAATACTCAAGCCTTACCTCACCAGACAACGTCGACTTCTCCCTTCATTAACTGTTGAAGGTAAATGAATAGTAGTACTAGTGCATGGGTAAAGATGAGTAACGGTTGTGAGTTAGGTGCCTGGGTGGTGATTGTTGCTGGCGTCAGCTGCATTCTTAACCTCTGGTTCAGCGCTGCGATGAGGAAAAGGGAGAGTGGTTGGAAAGAGGGTGGGGGTTGTGAGTTGTAAGTCGTCTCGCTTCTTCATTTGCTTGTTTTTTCCTCGATCGTAACTCGTTCTTCTTACTGTATTCTCGCTTGTTGCTTGTAGAATTGTATGCTCGTTGGCGTTGGTCCTTACGTTCGCGCCACCAAAATAATATGTCTGTCTTGTACTAGATTGGGTTGTAGTCGAGTCCGAGCTGTAGTTAACAACCAGTAGATTTGTAAGATAACCTCAGTTCACTTGTGATCGATGACGGGAGAAGTTAAAGATGAGTCTGTGGTTGATTGTACTTTTATTTTCTTCAAAAGAGAAAACTCAAGATTAACACTGAGTGTTAAGCTGCTAGCTAACTCTCTCTCTCTCTCTTCTCTAGTTACACCCCCCGTTCTCCAGCTTCCTAACCTGAGTCCCTCTCTCTCTCATCTCTCTCCCGATTCTGATCTATATTTCCTATTTTCTTGTGTAGGAGGTCCGTGTCACTTGGACTGGTAGTGTATCGAAGTTTCCAGAAGCCTGTATCTGTGTTCTCCTTAGTCAGCTTCCCATGGTGTGAGAGTACGATGGTGTTTCCTGCCACCCTTGGTGAGAAAAGAAATGCTGTGTTGTGAGNGTGGGAAAAAACAGATCCATGGAGAATATGGTCATGAGAGAAAATAACTCTCTGGTGACAATTGGCCAATAAGGGAAAACCGATTCGTGGGGAAAAATAGGTTCATGGGTAAAGTGGTCATTGCTGAGAACATGTCCCTGGGGGTAAAATAAATGGGGTGGGAGAATGACCCACAGAGGGAGTAACTGGGCAGAGACTTAGGTGTTAGTCTTCTTCCATTATACAGCTTTGTCACACATCATCCTAAATATTGCTATGTTCATGCAGGGATGTCCAAGGGCAGACGCTTAGAACAGAACCTCGTACACCCCAGCGTTCGCCGCTTCCTTCCTGCATGTCACCTTCAGTACTCTCATTAGAAACCTACACTTACTGCCGTAGGAAGTGCAAAGGAAAGTGAAGTAAACCTTTGTATGCCATTATTTGCTCTTTTGAATGCTACTTGTAAATTCAAAATAATGAGTTCATCAGTTGGTCAATATAAGTACTGTGTATTTTGTTGCAAATAAAACAGTCAAACAGAAGTGAAAACTTTGAGTTCCAGAGATCATACCTTATCAATTCGAATATCACAAGAATATTTTTTGGAGGTTATGCTTATGGATGATTAGTGTTGTAAAAGTAAGATATTCCTTTTTTTTCTTTCTAATGCAAGGAAGAAGGAAACAATGGCCATGGGCCCGCATATAGGTTCCTGAAAAGCATCCTCTCGTGGAAGGTAGGTAAATCCAAAGTCCGCATCTATATTGTAGATAATATACACACAAGCACTGCACAGGACCTGCCCCCACCACGCCACTGCTGTATCTGCCAAGACTGCCAGCCGAGGCCGGCGCACTCCTCTCTCTATCCCTAGCAATAGACTATGTGTCAACAGATTTCGAACTGTGTCTAGACTTTAGGTAAGGGAAAAAGGTCACGTAGTCCTTCAAAATACATTACAGGTTACTGTTTACATACTACTAGTTTACAAGTGGTTACATTCGGTAACCTTTCTAAACCTGCACGAACTGGTTGTTCTGATACATTTCTAATAATTACAGCATCTGTTGGTCACTAATATACACCCTTTCTCCATGATAATGTTTGATACGAGTGAGTCTTCTCAAACAAGTCAGTCTCGTGCACTTAGGTGGTTTCATCATTGTTCCTGGTCACCAAACATTACAAGTAGGACCCTGAAGGTAAATAAATTCAGAATGTGTTCTTGGAAAATATTTGAAATTCGACATCATCGTCTGCCTTAATGTTTCTCATGCAGTCGACACAGAAAATATTTGGGCCTTACTCCGAGCTGTGTTTTCCCTGCATGTCTTCTTGGAGGTGCTCAGTAGAAAGTGCAGTGATCAACGGAGTCTACACCTTGTTGGTGCTAGTCCCTGATATTCTGAGAAATAAATATACATAGATGGAAAGCTGTAGAAAAGTATGGATAACAGAGAGAGAGAGAGGGAGAAGAAACAAATAAGTTACATGTCGAAAGACAAACACTAATAGAAGAGACAGAATAATAGATACAGACTGACAGAAATACATACAGTATACATGAAACTCCCATAGGCAGAGCGCTTGCCGAATGGATCCGATTGCGTTTATTTAGTTTTCACCGGCGTGTAGGCAGTCATTCGGCGAAATTTTCTCGACGAATGACTATCTTCGAAATTTTTAAAATTTCGAAATTTTAAAAGATGGTGCCTGGGCCGGCCACTGGGTCCCGAAGATTTCCGGACCCACGGCCATTTAGGAGTTTCAACCCCCCACCCAGCCTAGGGCCTCTGACTGATTTTGATGAAAAATAATATGATACTCTTCCAGAGTATGTGGATATCTACCATCTGAATATTTTCCAGAATGACTGACACAAAATTATGACCTGTAGAGAGCAGACAAACAAACAACTGGACAGAGACACAGACAGTTGAAACTGCCATAGGCAGACCACTTAGCAGATGGTTGTGATTGTGTCTGCTTAGTTTCAACCAGCATGTAGACAGTCATTGGCAAACATTTTCGCGCTTCATTGCGAAGCATGGAATGATTTTAGGAAGACATATCTTGCATTGCCAGGAGAGTCAGACGTTTCTCTTTAACCGGGAAGAAAAAAAGATATTTTCGAAATTTGAAAAGATGGTGCCAGGGCCAGCCACTTGGTCCCGACGATTTCTGGACCCACGGCCATCGAGGGGTTTCAGCCTCCCACCTGCCTTAGGGCATTTGACGATTTTAATGAAAAACAGTAGGCTTCCAGGGTTTATTGGTACCTGCCTTCTTGACACAAAATTGACCTGTAGAGAGCAGAAAAACAAATAGACAGACGGATGAAACTGCCATAGGCAGAGCACTTGCTGGATTGACCCCACCTCCTTCCCCTTCCACCTCTTCACCCTCCTCTCTTATTCTCCTCCCCTCTTCCCCCCCTCCCCACTTCCCCCTTCCCCACTTCCTCCCTATCCTCTCCCCCTCCCCTCTTCCCTCCTCCCACTCCCCCCGTCCTCTCTTACCCTCTCCCCTCTTCCCCCTCCCGTCTTCTCCCTCCCCTCTTTCACTTTCCCCTATTTCCCACCTTCCCTCTTCCCCAGTCTTGCCCCCTTGCCAACAGACAGGCAGAGGGACAGACAGACAAACATACGGAACTGACCAACATGTTTGCTGAATCTTTCGATTCCGGCAAGAAACAAACATGGAACTCATCAACATGCTTCCTAGTCTAGTCACGGGAAAGCATATCGTTCACCCCCCGGAAATAAACTAATTGGTATTTCTAGATAGGAAAATATGCCTAGAAGACGATGAGGTATGTTAACACGTCGATAAAATATCCGGCGTACCCTATGGGGGCTCACGAACTACCCTGGGTGGGGCCCTCTGGACCTCCAAAAGGAGATGTACCCAAACCACTGACATAGGTAAATGACCCATCACCTCGGGGGTTTTTAAGGACGCTGAGTCAGAAAATGGTCTTATTTTTACGACTGAATGTCTTGATCACATGATAAGGGTCAATTCAAGGTCTTTTTTGTTCCCTTAAACTTAAAAATGATGGCTTGAGCGGAAACTGTTTATTTTGTTGGTGATTGTTGTTACAGGGAAACAGGGAAAGCTGCAAGTATGGATGGGTGTGCTATGGGATGCATGAAAGGTGGTGCAGCGACTATTACTGACTGGTTAGGAAGACTGCTGTCGTGCCCCACTTGCTTACTCTACTCCTTATCTGTATTCAAGATTGGTATGGTAGCGCCGAACAAGCGCAAGTGAGGATCCCGACACTACACTACAACAATCACAAGTTCATTTAAGGCCGGCGTTACGTGGGAGCGTTTCTTTCCCTATTAAGAGGAAGGGATTCTAGGGTTACTCAAACTAAGTTTCTCGTTTTCCTTTATCTATAAATTCTGTACACTTTATACATCCAGTCCTAATAACACTTTAATTTGCTCCACTCTATGAACTCCAAGTTATATAATTACTCTATGCTCTTACTCCACAATAAAGCTATTAAATCATGCCACCTCACAATGATAATCAACAGTACCATTAAGTTCTATTGACAAGTCACAACTCACAAATATTATCACTCGTCACTGAAAACAATACTCTCCTTTACCAAAGCAAACCCACGAGTAGTAAGGTTACACACAAGCAATACTATGGGTAATATTCCCATACACCCAGCATAATACCAAGAGCAATACTTTAACACTCTACAATCTCACTCCAACACGGTTATTACTAGTACATCAGTCTCTGTAACACTTTATTCTAATATCACTTCACCTCAATTCACTTCAATACATTTCTACATAATTAGTATCACTTTTCAACACAGTCGCATGCCCCAACTCAATACTTCTCCATAAAAATACTTAACTTTATACTCTCGTTGTTCCTTTCACCATTGAGCAATCAAGTTAACTTAACAATCAAACAATTATCTGGCCCGTCCTGTTACACCCTACCACGAGTCTACAGCATACTCTTAATATTCTTCACAGTGTATTTCACTTTCCTCTCCTTTTCCTTTATCTCCTCTCAGTTCCACTTTCCTCTAAGTTCTCTAACAAGGATATCTACTCACTATTACCTTAGAGTACCAAGACATCATCAGTCTTCGTCGTGGTAGGGCGCTTTAGGCGGGTTTCTAGCTGAGCTCCTCTCAGGTCCGTCTCGACTCTCTGCCTGCCCGGGGTATTCTAATGCTCAGCCCTCTGTCTCTCCCTCAGGCCGAGGCCGGAAGTGGGCGTATACTCTACATATCCTTCGTTCACCTCTCTCGGTGTTCCCAGTCGGGCCTGGTCCACAACATTTTGAAACAGTGTCCATTATACAACGCTAACTCCTCGTGTCTCTAGGTCGGAAGTGGGCGTACTTTCTATAGATATAGGGCACCCATCACGCCACTGGGTCGTGCCCGCCCAGCTCGCTAATCTACTATACAAAGTACAAGGCTACTCGAGTTCATTCACTATTCACTGTCTGTTATTCACCATTCACTGATCTGCGGCTTCTTCTATCTTTTCAAGGTGCCGCAGGTAACGATATTTGTCACGCAACGTCTTCCGATATCCTTTATCCCCCACTGACTGTTGTGGATGACGTGGTTGTAATATGGTTGGTTGTGGTTGTATGGTGCGTGAGTCAACCACGTCGTCGGCGTTATCGGTGTCCTCATTATCATCCTCCTCTGTGTGGGCGTAACTGTTGCCGCAGCTCGCTGTACGGCGACAATACTATGTGAAACTGAAAGGACATGACACGAATATCTTGCCGTGCGAGTATGGAGAACGGCAGTGCATTGAGTGTGAGAGAAAACACACCAAGTGTGCATAGACTATGAAAAGAATTAAGATATGTGGAGAAAAAATATAATGTACAGTAAAATACGAGTGGGCACAGACTTTCTACCTCAGAAATGTAGAATAAGAACTATTACGAGCAATATATGGGCAATCGAACTCACTCACTTACATGTCATAATGTGCCAGCGTACATAACTATGCTCGGGGACACTTCCTATATCATCTATATACCCAACAAAAGTGCCCTTGGCTCGAATAGCATAGTTACAGATTACCATGCAAAGCTTACGCTCGCTCTGTGGCGGCGGGTGAAGTCTACGGGTATTACTCCGAAGTTTTCAGCAACCTGCTTAGAGAGAATCAACCTCAAAATTGACTTAGATTGCTTCTGTGAGTACTTTTATGGTTGTTCTCCATGTTTTCTCATCATTTCTAACCCCTCTAGCCCCCCCCCCCCAAAAAAAAAGAGGTAAAAAATCGGCCGGCACGATGGCTCCATGAGGGTTCTAAGTCTGCCGCCACATGGTGGGAAAGGACAAAATTTATTTTCTCTAACTGCTCAGAACTAAAGAAATGCACAGGACTGAGTTAATAAATGCCTGACAGTTGTCATAACAAACTGTGGAACAGGTATTTGTTAAAAAAATATTTTAGTTGAAAAATTAAACTATTTTTTGCTGGGAGCAAATTAGGACTGTTGAGGTTAACTACTGTCTCATACCAGCAGCATGAAGATTAAAAGTTGCTGAACTGCCATCAAGTGCAGATGTAATGCCGTAATTTTAAGGTTAGTATAAGTGTAATATAAGTTAGTATAAGTATAGTATAAGTGTAGTATAAGTGTAGTATGTTAGTATAAGTATAATGTAAGTGTAATATAAGTGTAGTTTAAGTTAGTGTAAGTGTAATGTAAGTGTAGTCCTGGACCCCTGTTTAATTGATGCAGTGTGTAGGAAATGGTCATCAAAATTCATATTTGGGCTTGTTCCTAGTTAATGTATAGCAAGAGTGAAATACTGTTAATAGGTAAGACCGTATGGAGCGAGATGGATGTGCAAAAGCATGATCTGTTTTTGATAAAAAGGCAAAGAAAGTTAATTCGAGATTAAAATTCGCGATAGTTTGTATTTACACTTTGAATTCAGAATTTTGTAGTTAGGTTTTGTATTATCATCTTTATGTACTATATAATAATGAATTTGAGCTTAGGTAAAGTCTGATTATTGATTATAGTCATTTGTAGCCACGAAATTTATTTATTTTTACTGGCGCCAAGTCACGTAGGCCGGACAACTGCGACACATGGTTACAATTAGATAAAACTCGTGAGTTTAGGCTTCGGTAAAAACGGTCAGACCCATATGACTGCCACAAAATTTTAAACATCGTAAGTCAGTTTGTCTAAGTAAGGCGAAAGTGAATTCCTTGTTGCAAGCTCCTTAATGATTGTTATAGTAAGTATACTGAAGAGTAATAAGTCGAAGCCAGTTCCGGTGTTGGGACCACAGCAAGTGAGCGCGAGTGATCTTGTCGGGGACAGTCACTTCGATTTTTTTTTTTAGGTGTTCGATTCTGGACATAGGCTTCACAGCCTGCTATCAAGGCCCAGCAGTCCTCCTACATACCAACACCTCTACATGTCACCACTTCGGCACTAACACCCACCGTCCATATTGAATACTTGCTAGGGCTGTCTCATACAGGACTGGTGTATTGGTATTAGCGGGGGTATTTTTACGACATGTCGGCGGGTCTTCTGGTAAATCAGTAAAGCCTGATTTAAAGAAATTCGAATCCTTAAACTGTTCCCTGCCCAAGCGAGGATTCGAACCTGGGTCCGTCAGGACTGCAAGCCACCTCTCAGTTGAGAGAGCATGGTGTCCACAGATTGCAGGTGTAACGTTGAGGCCTCTAGTTACAGTCCTTGTAGGAGCCACGCGGTGCTACTTGCCAGTGCCCATACACAATTCCCCCCTTGTTCATTTCTTTCTGTATTGTGGTCGATTATGTATTTGTATAGTCCATTTGGAAAAGTCTTTTCTTCTAAAGTGAAGTATTCCAGATAAAAGCGAGTGTGATTTATGAAGAAGTATTTCCTAACGTACAGGGTACTACAATCGCTTTGAAAATTAAATAGAATCATTCTTGTGCAACCGATCATATATATAATTATATTAATTTATGTAGACCACTGGAAAATTAAGGTGAATATACTAAATCTACAGTAATCTTTGGTGATAAGTTGTGACCCCAGAAATCAGAGCCGCGAGTCCGTTAGAGACCGTGGAAATGCAAGTCACGCCCGAATTTGAATTATTCTTTTCTCTTTATTTGTGTACACTGTGTTAGGTTAAGAGATCAAGTTATATGTATAATTAATGTATGTAAATTACTGATCGGGCATATAATTCATCTGTGTGCAGTATTATCAACATCTAGTTGAGTGGTAATAGCCCAAGGTTCTTATCAGTGTGGTGTTCACACGATTAATAAGCTTTGTACCGTGGTATGTGAGTCAGCCTGATTTATTTTCTGTGGAGAAGAGAACAATATTTTCCCAGTTATTCTGGAGGAATTAGAGACTGTAGTACAATCTGTGTACTTGTTTCTATTGTTCGAGGGATAATTTTATTTAATGTACGTTAAGGTTAGTATATCATAGATAATCTTTTTTCTGATGTGTTTGAACTAAACTCCTCTGGGAAGTTTGATTGTGAGATCGAGTGGCCCGCAAGGTATGTTACTATCTGTAGGATTCACGCACTTTAATATACTCACGCTACCCTGATTACTGTCTCTAGGCCTCAGTGTCCCATCTTTTACTGTAACGGGACTAATAAATTCTTTCCTGGCAAACGCTGGGTGGTGGCAGCCTACTATTTTTTTTTCTACTTCTATTTCTTCCAAGTGGTAATAGATCAACGAGGCCTTCCTTAAAATTCTAGGATCTCTTCCTCGGTAGTAATCAGCAATCAGTAAAAATCTAATAAATTTATATCGTAGTCAAATTCTAGAACATTATACTGGTGGAGGTAAAGTGCTGGGATTTTAGATAGATTAAATCATCTTCATTTATATGATATCATCATTTTTTGAGGGAACCTCAAAATTTTCGCCCTTACACAGATATGAATTAGAACCAACTGTAACTGAATCTTATTAAATTGTTGAAAGTGAAATAGTTGATGGTGGCAGACCCTGCTGCAAGTCTTTGATTATAACAATGACATGAAGACTCTTGGAACTGGCCAAGATCTTTCATCAGTTTTTAGACAAAAAAAGAATTTCTTTGTACAATACATTTGCCTGATCAGCTGATCAGGTCAGGTGCGGGTAAGGGGATGGGTCCATTATGATGTGGCAGGGGTAAACCGGCTATGCTGTCGGGCCCTGCTGCGATTGTCACTGATTGCACTGAGCAGTTGACCCTCGTGCAGTGTGGATGTGATGAGGATCTGTTCCTTCTCCCCTTAGGGCTAAGATGCGTATGATTGTGAATGGATGAGTAAATTGGGAGTGTGCCGTCCTGTCTTGGCTACCTCCCTTTCCTTGGGGGAAGCAGCCTAGGTATATAGATGGATAGACATTTGCTTATTATAAAATATTGGCCATTGCGAGTAAACCTGGTGTCATATGCACAAAGTACTCACAAGCTGTTAAAACCTGGGGTGGGGGGTCTGGGAGACAAAGCCCCCAGTTAGGTTAAGTTAGGGTAGATCGTTAGGTTTTATATGGAAGATTTCTAATGTACAGTACATACAGATATGCTGGCGACGGCTACTGCGCTCTGAGTGAAGGAAAACTCTCTGCGCATGGGAACTGTGCATCCAATACGCGGTTGGGTCGCTTCAACAGCATACAAAGAACACGTAAAACCAATTCTCTTGTAGCAGGAAGAAATCAAAAAATGACAAAAAGTTTCAAGAAAGCCGAGGTCATCACAAGTAACTATTAATAAAATAAGTCAAAGTGATCCAAACTTGGAATTAATTTACTAAAGCACACCCTAATACCTGCCTTTGATCAAGAGAATTCACGTGGAGAAGTGTTATTAATTGACGACACCATACGATGTTATCTGCCTCCAGTCGAGAGAATTCCATCGAGAGGTGAGCCGGGAATCACAGAATGGTTCCATAGGTTTTACGGTAGGCGCTGGTTCAGATAAGAAGTTGTTTACCATCCATGCTGTAAGCTGGATCATTTCTGGTTTTATTTTGGCCATTCTTGCTATATTATTGCCCTTATCAACAGTTGTTTTTTTCACAATAAAACTCGGGTGTTAGTGAGAATAGTGCCGTCGGTATTCCAACTGTCTGGTGAAAAAATTATGATATATGCTATTGTCACTGGTTGGGGAAAATAATAACTACTTAAATAAAAATCCCCCACCC
>JAGKTI010026150.1:0-13698 GCA_018397915.1 Birgus latro | reverse complement strand
CTCTCTCTCTCTGTCTGCTTAGTGCCATGCATAAGTTTGCCCAGGGATGTAGTGAAAAAATTAAAAAAAAAAAAAACTAGTTTTTGTTTATTATAGACGACGATAAACATCCAGGCCATCATCTGGTGAAAAAAAAGAAAAAAATCTCTCTCTGTCCTTGCATAGCACCATCCATAGGTTTACGTAAGGGTGGAGCAGTTAGCGGTGATGCACGGCCACTGGAAGGTTAGCACACTCTGAGCTGTGGCTTGCAATGCGACGCCTCCCAGCCTGAGCTGTGGTTCACAATCCACGGGTTAATATAAAGCAATATGCCGCCTCTCATTCTCCCATTCCTCTGATTACTGAAAAAAACTGAACCAGGAAGGTTATATTCTGCTATAAAATCTCTTGAGTATCTATCTAAGATTCAGTAATGGCAACACTGTCATAGTCATCAACAAATACTTGGGCCTCTAAAACTGGAAACGTATTTTTCAAACTGTGCGTACAAGAAAAACTTTAACATTATCCTTTCTCTGACGAGGGTAGTCTGGGACACTGGCCATTCTTTTATCACAGTTTATGTCAGCGTGTCTGTTCATCCTGA
This sequence comes from Birgus latro, assembly GCA_018397915.1. Classification (NCBI taxonomy): domain Eukaryota; kingdom Metazoa; phylum Arthropoda; class Malacostraca; order Decapoda; family Coenobitidae; genus Birgus; species Birgus latro. Next base: position 13,109 of record JAGKTI010026150.1, on the reverse strand, counting down.
GTGCTGTCCGGTTTTTCTCCAGTAGGACTGCACAGATTCGTCCAGGATGCAGCCTAAGTGTGCAGAACCAATCTCATTCGAGTGCAGAGCATCTCTTGCAAACGAACCCGGCTGTTGGTAGAAATTATTCCATGCGCTGAAAAGTCAGTACCTTCTTGCTGACAAAGAGACTTTAAATGATAATTAAGACCAATGGACTTACTGTAGAATGCACTGACAGCCACAATCCTAGGTAGTACGCCTGAAATCAAAATGTTTTTAGTCTTAGCCTTGTATTGCAGGATCATTGTTTGGAACTGCTGCACCAGTTCCTCTGAAAGGGTTTGGACCACATCACTTGTTCCTGCATGTATGTCAACAAGTGGGTTATTGGAGGAACCGCTAGTTACTACATCAAGGGCCTCACTGACATCATTTACACCTGCACCTGGAATACAGAAACGTTTTCTGTTAGTAGGTGCCCTGCCGCAAAACTTCATCAACTGGCCTAGGATATTGGAGTCCCCTACTAACCAAACTTCTTGGGGCTCCTCTTCTACCTCTGCAAGGATCTGAAATTTGTTATAGGTAGTTATCGGGCTGACGCTTCGCTTCTTCACTGCCCTCGCTCCGTTTCACACTGGTACAAAGTCCTGTGCAGAAAAGTTGTTAGTCATTGGAGGTGGAACGTAGGGATGCTCGGGAGGATGCTGCGGGGTGGTGGAATGGGAACTGGATCTCTTTGTTGACCCTCCCTGGCTCCTTCTGTACTCAAAAAGACCCTGCGATGAGACGCAACGGAAACTGAATCTTTTCATTGACCCTCACTGGCTCTTTCTGCCCTGCGACTGATGTTTGCAACGAACGCCTTCAGTGCATTGATCCTGGGGATCAGAAAATCTATGTGATTATTTGCCTCCGTCAGCTTCTCCTCCATACACAATTTGTCTTTCGGTTCTTAATACTTAGTAAATCTTAGGTTGTCAGTTAGAGTTTCACTTTTGCTATCCACTAAGGAGTGGGACAGACGAGATTGAGTGGCCACAAAGGGTACTAATATCTACTTGCTCACACACTGGCAATAAGATTATGCTACCCCATTCCCGTAATCTCTAATGTGTCAGTAAGATCACGCTGCCCCATTTCCCATATTCTCTAAGGTTGCAATCGTTATGCTGGTGACCAAATCTCCATATTTACGGTGACGAAAAAATTCTGAACTATACACTGGTGGCTAAATCTCTCGTCATTACACACTGACCTAAATAAAGAACAAGAAAAGCTAAGTAATACACATAATACCTTTAAATTGAAAGTATAAAATTTAGTAGCAAAAAAAAAAAGTAAATATTTAAATTTATCGTCTATAAAATTTAGTAGCAAATAAAGTATACAGTATTTTTTTTTTATTTTTTGCGTGTCCGATTCAGGGCAAAGGCTTCAGGGCCTATTTCTCGGGGGTAGTGGCCTATCCCAAGGCCCACTAGTCCTCCTACACCTCCACATGTCACCACTTCGGCGTTAACACCCACCGTCCATATTGAACACATGCTAGGGCTCTCTCATACAGGACTGGTGTATTGGTTTTAGCGGGGGTATTTTTACGACATGTCGGCGGGTCTTCTGGTAGATCAGGATAATCTGTTTCTAGGAAATTCAAATCCTTAAACTGTTCCCTGCCCCAGCCGGTATTCGATCCTGGGTCCATTAGGACTGCAGGCCGCTTCTCTACCGATTCAGCCACCGCCTCCCCCGTAATAAAAATATGTGTAAACAGGATCTATGAAATATTTGTAGCAAATACAAAAAAGCACACAGTAAATAATTTAAAAACACAAAACAATACCTGTAAAGCGAAGATAATTGCAGTATTTGCAAAAGGAAAGAATATAAAAATAATTTAGTTTTTTTATTACTGCCACCTGGTGGGACGCCGATGAACTAGTATTACCGCGAACTATTTGGGGGAAAAAAAAAAAGATACTAGCCAGACCCTAACTGTTCTAGTCTGAAAAGAAGCAATAATTGTTATCACCATCTTGTACCTGTGATGTAGGGAGAAACAAATTACTTTAATGCAGTTAGAGAGAGTAATAAGAAATTTTACTGGGATAGTTTGCCAAGCTGTCGGACCTGGCGCGAGTACAGTACCAAAACAAAGGGAGAGCAAGAGATTCTATGTATAACTCTAATAAATTAAACAATCTGACACCTGAAGGGAAACGTGGATGTCCAGATATTACACTACAGTATGTTCGTAAACATACACGGCAGGGGCTGACCTGCAAACAAAAGACACAGTAAAAACATACAGCTTTACACTCACCCAGGATGACATAACACCAGATTGCCTTAAAAACTGCTTCACACGCGCAATATTCGTCACAGTTATACACCAACACACCTGTTATAACGAACTCGAGCAGTGAATTAATCTCACAAGCAAAAACAATCACACAACACAATCACACATCGTTGAAATGGCAGGTGAGCGCTGCATGACAAGAGATCAGTAGCGGGGCTTCCACCCTACCTCCCTCTCACTAACCTTACCTACCTATCAGCCTAATTTTTTTCTTCGTCCCTTACCGACATTGTTCCCTCCCAACCTACCTACCAACCTATCCACCAACCTACCTACCTTCCTACCTACCTGCCTCTCACTTTACTTGCCTACCCTCCTGTCTTCCTCGTTTTCTCTTATCTTTCTACATTTTGCATCTTGAAATGAAAATAAGAGTTAGGTTGTTGATGCTGCTGATGATATTTTTTTCTGATTTTATTTTATTTTTATTTACAGGGTAAGAGACCACCCGGAGTGTCCCTACTAACGTGGATACACACACACACACACACACACACACACACACACACATGCTGAAGACTAGAATGATGGAAGAGGTTGGAAGAAGAAACTTAGGTTGTTTGTGTTAATGTTGTTACCCAGTGCATATCTGGATATGCACCCGGTGGACTGCAGGCTGAATTTGAGTTTTTCCTTCAATCCGCCATCCATCTTTCGGAGGACAATGAGGGAGGTGAGGGACATACAGTATATCTGTAACATGCAGCTCCCCCTCCTGGTTATATCAGTGCCACTACGTGAAGGCGTGCCCCTCCAGCAGCCTCAAAGGTGTAATGAGATGTAATATAATAGGGTCCATTTCTAATTGGGTTTCGTAAAACTTCTTCATTTGAGATTTATTTTGAACATTACACTTTTCTGTCTTCTTGTGTGTTGGCAAAGGAAACTATGTCCATATTAAGACGATAAAAGTAGTGTTGAAGTGTAACATGCAAAGTAAATCTTTAAGGAAGAGGTGTTTGGATGCCTCACATGAATTAGAAGGATGAATCAGAGGGAACTGAACTGCAGAATAAAAGAAATAAAAAAAAATACTTCTTTATTGTTTTATTTTTTCCACATTGCTAGATGATTTTATCAGGGACAGAGAGAGAGAGAGAGAGTATTCTTTGCACTGCCAGACGATTTTCTATTAACCCCTTCTCTTCGATGACGTGATTTACTCTTCATTCTTGTTGCCAACAGACGACTATTTTCATCTTAGGGGAAATTCTTTTAATGAGGGGTTAATGAGGGTTATGCCTGACTCTCCTGCAGCTCTGAAAAAATCTCCTAATCCTAACAAAATCATCCTCCGTTGTTGTTGCTTAAAGTAGTCATTGTGACCGAGCACACCTGTCGACCACATGTAAGCAACAGATCGTAATGTCTGCGTATCTCATCCCTGGCCCTATGGCGTGAGAGATCCACCAGCCAGCCAGCACACGACGTTGCTTTGACGCACACTTACGTCACGGCAAGAACGGCTGTGTCATTGCAGTATAACTAGCCGTGGTGAGGCTGTTGCCATCAGAGCGATTTTGCTGATCTTAGGAATGTTCATTTTCATTTAACAACCCCCCTGGGAAGATGGGGGAAAGAATAGCCTACTTCCTCAGTATCCCTGCTTGTCGTTAGAGGCGACTAAAAGGGGCCTTTTTGTCACCAATCTCTCTCTCCTTACTGTGCTCATCTCTTCTGCCCTGCCCCTGTTCTTGGTACTTCCGTGTTTCTTTCGGCTTCCCCCCCCCTCTAGTATCAAGTTAGACATTTGGTTTCATGACACGGATAGTTTTAGGACCTCCCACTGACACTGACCCTTCCTTCGTGTGCTTTAATCGTTTCATCACCAACCCACTTCATCACCAAAACCACTTTAACGCCAGCCTTAGTGCCATGTGTCAGATTTATGGCTTGGTGTTAGTTCTCCATTATTCCTTCTTTCCTTCCTCCTTTTAGTAACATATTTATTTCAAGTGACGTGTCAAATTTAGGAATTTTATTAATATTCTAAATATATACTGGAGATCTGAACTTTTCAGCTGTCTATTTATGGATCTCTGAACGATTAGCGTCATTCTAGCGCTATTCGATTCGGCACCTCCAAGCAGTCATTATTACTTATAGGTACCTACTTAGCGTATTTCTGCTGAATCCAGAAATAGTCACTTCCATTAAGTGGTAATTTTTAATGTTTAGCGACAAGAAATCTAGCGGGATTATACAGATTTTCATAGGTTGATATAATTATATTCTAGAGATTTTGTATTTTCGCTATAGATTTTCTGGATATTTTTGTTTTTTTCGAGAGAATCGAACGTTTATAAGAGAAAGTTAAGCGGCATTTGTGGTTTTGCATTTGGATACCCTGCAGTGCCTGTCAGCTGTGGTGCCCATATAGGTTCGGTGGCAGTGGTGTGTTTCCCTCGGCTGTGTATGGGTCTCCCCGTACACACAGTTGGCCACAGGTAACTGCAGTTCATCTAAACATAGGTCATTCTCTCTCCAACAAGAGGAACCATGCAAATATCATGGTGAGTTGTGGGATACGTGCATCGTCCCCCACTGTGCAGGGGAACAGGCGCTGCAATTGAACTCTCTCATCGTCTGGGACTGTAAGTTCGATTGTCAACAAAAAATCGTGCCTGCATACAGCTGCGTTAAGTAGGCTAGTTCCGCATATAACTGTAGTGGTAATAGCAGCAGTAATATTATTTTTAGTAGTAGTAGTAGTAGTAGCAGCAGCAGCAGCAGCAGCAGCAGTAGCACCAAAACTGTAGACTGTGATCGTGCATAAGCCGGAACACATCAAAGAAAAGGATAACTCTTCTCATTTTTTTTTTCATCGTTCCCAGAGGCCATTGTAGTCAGGATGTTTCCTTAAGGACGGGACAGTGGATGCTTCTCTTGGGACTGGGATGCTCGGAGGTGGGTGTTCAGACATCATCATCAATAAATAAACAGCCAGACATACAACTGATGTTACTAACAGTTTCATATATCTCCTAAGTTGAATGGCGGAGTTCTGTTGCCGCAGTGGAGGCGCCTCAGAAGCTGAATATCGCCATCTGGACACCGCCTGCCACTACCTGAACGAGGCGCAGGTGGGTAAAGGGATGCACAAGTGGTTTGCAAGAACAGGCACAAAAGTAAGAGAAGTATTTATTGTCACTAAGGTGAGAGTTGGGATGTTTTCTCCGTTGTAAAGTGAACAGCAAGGTTGTTTTCTTTGCTGCTAAAGTAAGGAATTCTACATTGTCGTTGCTAAGGTAAACGTAGGCCTGTTCACGTCTCTGATAACTTTATGATGGAGTTGTTTACGTCGATGCAAAGATAGTATTGCCTATTCCATCTGCTCTAAGAAGAGATGAGCCTTACTCTTTTGAAAGCTGGCAGCTGACTGGTTGTCACAGTGCATTCATTGTTAGCGACAAATTTCAAATTATTTTTATTATGAGGGTTACAATAACCGTTTGACGATAATATTGCCCAAATAAAATATTATATATATTGTTACTGTACTTGCATAGAATAGTTTAAAAACGCAGCCTTATAAAGTTTATCGGGTGGTCAAGACACGTTTGAAATTCGGAATTCTCGGGACAAATCAAAAGACGTTCAAGGAAATTTTTAAGGTCAATTGTCATTAGCCTGCTGCGATAGTTTGGAAAATCTGTCCTAGCAGATATGACTGTGAGGGAGGGAAGGGGGAGTTAGGCTGCTCGTGGGACTAAGGAAACACATATTCGAAATTAACTGAGAGCTTTTTGCTGTCCCATCAGTCTGGATTATGCTTTCTACTTTTGCATCATCAGTAAGTTTTCTGTCTTTTTGTTACTAATGATTTCTTAATTGTTGCTAATAATTTGTTATTAACTGGACGTTGTATGATTTGTCAAACTTGCTTACTCTTATGCAGATGTTACTGTGTTAATGTAAATAATATATAACCTTGTATAACTTTGCATGGATACTAGAAATGTACGTGACCTAATTCGCCGAGCCAGGTCTAGCCACTCCCCTGAATTTGATGAGTCTGCATTTTTTGGAAGCTGGGGTAACGAGCACGCCGGCTTAGGGGTCATTTAGAAGCAGGCTACCAGTCAAGGCACATCTGTGTTAAATCTAGTCAAAATAAATTAGAAAACTGACTACAGACTTTGAGCTTACCCCATTAAGCCTGCTTCATTATGGATCGCAGCGGTGGACACGAAAACAAACGTCTCCTTCAATTACTTTACATAAAATTGCCACCAAAATATGCCCCATACTGTGCGAAGCTGCCCTGCCACACCTTGTCTTGTGCACACTGCCATAGTCTTCTTTACCACCTACTCCACGGATTACCCACCTTTAATTTGTCAGTTACCTGCGAGGCGGTAAACTATCCAAGACTCTACTCCTGTTTGGCCTGCCCTGGGGAAAAATAAACCAGTCAAAGCCTGCCACGCTGGTGAAAAATTGCCCTGTGATCACTCACAGTCACCGCCTAGTAACCTGTCCCGCGGCCCTGTCCCTTGCATTAACCTGGTGAGATCCTGTCCTGCCACTGTATCCTGTACATTCTTGGTGAGATCCTGTCCTGCCTCTGTGTTTTGCGCATTCTTGGTGAGATCCTGTCCTGTCACTGTGTTCTGCGCATTTCTGGTGAGATCATGGCTTGCCACTGTATCCTGCGCATTCTTGGTGAGATCCTGTCCTGCCATTGTGTTCTGCGCATTTTTGGTGAGATCTTGTCCTGCAACTGTGTTCCGCACACTTCTGGTGAGATCCTGTCCTGCTACTGTGCGAAAATCAAATCATGGTCACCTATCGCCACTTCCCACAGAGCCAGTCATATTTATAACGTATCTTGGAGTTAAGATACCCCATCAAGGCCACATCTCTCCACCAGCCCTGTCGCGCAGGTGATTAGCGGGGGAGTGAGGTGTAGTGACGTCAGCCTCGCCTCTCGCAGTCCGCAGTACTGCCGCAGCTAAGAATTTTGTTTGTGAGCCTGGCCTTTTATCTTCTGTCCTGTCACTTATGAAATCAAAGTCAGATACTTTAAGGCCAGTAGAAAAGCTTACTGTCATATCATTTGATGAAATGAGCCTTGCTAAGCAGTGGAGCTACGATAAAGCTACAGATACACTCTATAGAATGTACACGTTGTAATACTAAGAGGTTTAGCTAGTAAATGGAAACAACCAATATATTTTGCATTTGATGAATCAAATATGCAGATTTTGTTAGAAATAATTAAGAGCGTAGAGTCAGCAGGATACCCTGTTGTAGCAGTAGTGGATGATCTGGGACCTTGTAATATGCGGGTATGGAAAGAATTTGGTATTGATCCTACAAAAAAGAGGGTATCCTTCAATAATCCATGTGCTGAGAAGGAAATATTTCTTTTTGCTGATGTGCCTCACCTGATAAAGCTCGTCCGAAACAATGTTCTTGATTCTGGTTTTGTTTTGGGCAATGGAGACTGTTACTGTTGCATGCATAGGCGAAATGCTCGCAAAGACTAAAACTGAGTATGACTTGGCTTAAAAATTAAGTGATATTCATCTTAACGTAAATGGACAGCAATGGCAGAGAGTTAAGTATGTTGCACAGTTGTTGTCAATGACCTGTTCAAATTCTCTACAGTATTTAGGTGGCAAGGGTCTTTTAGAAAGCAAGAATTGGAAAGCAACAGATGAATTTATTTCACTGGTAGATGAATGGTTTGATGTGATGTACTCATCTATGTAGAGTGACAAAAAAGAGCGTTGTGCATATGGAATGAATTTGGAAACACAGGTAAACATTTTAGATAAAATGATTGATGTCATGGAAACTATGAGAGTAGGTAACTCAAAGTCACTGTACAATTTTCAGAGAGGAATAATTTTATCAAGCTTTTCACTTAAAGGACTGTTTCATATGATGAGAGGTGGCTATAATCTTGAAATCATAATGACCAGAAGACTGAATCAGGATTGCCTAGAACATTTCTTTGGGCGTATAAAACAAATGAGTGGACCTCAGGATCACCCGGATGCAGTGAACTTTAAATATAGACTGAGAAAGTATGTGTTGGGAAGGGATGTTCAGTTGGTCAGTGAAACAAAAAATATAAGTCTAGGAAATGAGACTGATAAATGTTTGCTCGATAAGACTGTGCCAGGTGAAGCCTCCAAACCTGTTGATTCAAGTGACCGTGAACTGGCTCTGGAAATTTGCCTAACGAGTTTAGTATTCAAGAATTTGGAGTTAGATATTGATAAGGAAAATGATGACATATCTGAAGAAATCAGTGTAGATAATGAAAATCTCTCACCTGGAAAGGTAAATGCAATATCCACTGGCAGTGTTATATAAGATGAGTCCTTGTCATATATAGGTGGCTATATTGTAAGGAAATTCTCCAATAAGTATCCCCATTTAGGATATAGGGCAGAGGACTACGGAAAAGGTAAATCAAGGACTGAAATGGTCAGCACAGGATAACTGCATATGGAATCAGAAGAGTTTTCTTCTCAGTTACATATAATGAGAGAAGTATTCAAAGCTATTCAAGGTGAAAGTCTGAGGGAAGGTCCCAGATGTGTTAAGACTCTCTCCTCAGAGATAGAAAACACTGGAATATGTTTACCATCAGATGTGGTTGAAATTTTTGCAAGAATATCAGTAATCTTTAGGATGAGACATTTAAACAGAATTATTACCTTCAACAAACAAAACGATGCCTGTCGAAGCCCGTTAAGAAAAAAAAAGGAAAATAATGTCATAAAGTATGTTGTAACACAGAGCCACTGCATTAATACTGTGCTGTGTTTAACCAGTACAAGCTCACATTATTAATAGACCAAATATTTTTATTCTTAGGTTAGTTATTGTTTATTGGGATTATATTACAGAGTACTTTATTTTTCTACGTAAATTACTTTGTCTTATGAGTCACGAGTAATGAACACTGTTAGTTTCAGCTTAACTGTTTATTGCAACTGTCTCACTCTCTTACTGCATTTCCTTGTACTCAGTTTATAGAAATAAACTGTTAATTTTATACGTTAATTAATAACTTGTCTTTTTAGCAGCCTTGTTTTGTATTAAAAAAAATAATAAGAAATGATAGTAACAACAGCTGATCAAAGGAAAGTGAGAGCGATGCTGACGTCACCAAGCTAGCCTGCGCAAGACGGGCTTATTCTCGTCACCTGGCTGGCTGACCTGGTATAGGTGGGTCCTGCCTGCTGGGTTGTGTCTGCCGTGCTGCTATTTGCGGGAGGGACGCCACGCAGGCTGGTGTTCTGGCTTCCTTCAAACGGTTATATTTAGCTGAGCAGGAACTTACTGCAATTGCTGGGATCAGATGTGTCGTTCATTAACCCCCCTCACTCTAGGGGGTCCCTCCTAAGCTAAAGAAACTTGCCTGCCGACAGTAAGAATATATTTTAAAAAGACGTCTTCTAATCAGATTAATTTACTCTAGTGATGCTTGTAGGGCACAGGTTATTTCGTCGATTACCAAGATGAAAAATGGGTGCAACTCCTACCACGTGCAAAACCAAATAATAATAAAAAAAAAATAACATGTGTAAAAAGATTTGATATAGTGGGTACGGATCCGGGGACTGAGTTGCGTGGCAGGTCATCCCTCTGGCCTGCCATGGGGGTGACAGAATAAAAGGATGGAAGGCACTGACTGTGGGAATTAACTTTTTTAGCTGCAAAAAAAAAAAAATTAATGCGTTCAAATTTCACATGAACCTGAACTTGCAACAAAAACCACAACTGCTTCTACTACTACTATTACTACTACTACAACTACTACTACTACTACTACTACTATTACTACTGCCATACAACTACTACTACTGCTCTCCCTATCACCAGCTTGCCATCCACCTCGGGAGTACTGCCCTGTTTGACTGGTGCTACAGTCTAGCCTACTCCTCAAAAATCGCCATGACTGTGAACAGTTAAAGGAGGTTATTCAAAGAACCAGGATTTATATACAAACCTAAGCTACTCAGACATTTCTCATATCACCGTAACCTGAACTTAAGCTGCACTGCCTCTTCAAAAATGTTGCATTAGTCAGTCATAACTTTAGGTTTCGAATTTGGATATAACGAAGTATCTGTGAATTATTATATATTTAGTTATGTATTTATTAATGTTCAGAATTAACTCCTGGTCATGATTCTTCAGTGTGACTATTCTCCGTTTACAACAAAAGCAATGACCGTTTACTGAACCACTAATACACATTATTACTAGACCCGTAATATCCAGGAGGCTATTATTTATAGCATACATTTTAGTGCTTTGTGTTTGATAACTGTGTGCAGCAGGACACACTACAAATATTACACCATGAATACGGTAATTATCGGGTTGGGATTTACTGCACTTACTAAAACACAACCGCCAGCTTTCAGGGGCTAAGCAGCAATTCAGTTACATTAGTACTGTACACAACCGCCAGCTTTCAGGGGCTAAGCGGCAATTGAATTACATTAGTACTACACTTTTACTCTGACTTGGCTCAGATTTTCGTCCATTTGCAGCTTATTTCACGTAGCTTCATGGCGGAAAAAGACAATACCACGGCCCTACATCCTTTCCATAGCACTTCTTCGTGACTAGCACCAAATTCAAGTGTTAGTCTATTGTTACAACTCAGCATTCAAGGTGGAGGGAGGCCAATTTTAGGCCAAGTTAAAGTATAAGTAGTACAGTGGTAAGTGAACAGATTTCTGGATCTCAATTGTCATTCTTTGCCTCCCAACACCCGAACGTTTGCCACGGCTTAGATGCGGTTTTATTTTGAGCTTGTTTATTAAGTTCCCGTACTGACGAAAATAATGCAAACTATAAGTACACAAAAAATAAATAAACAGATAAATAGCTCTCATATAGGCTAACTAACACAGGCAAGTTTATATTTGTTTTAAGTAAATATTAACATGTGTGTGGCGTGTATCCCCGGCCTGTGCCTTCTTAATACGGTCAACATAAGCAAAGAGTTGGGTCAAAGAGGCGAGTCTGTCCAAACTATGACGGTCCCACAGCCTTGTATATCCCTCTTCCAAACCTTGGCCCCTAAAATGTACCACTTGCAAATATTTACAGGTTATTCTGGTCTACATATGGCACGAATGGGAAGTGTATCGTGGCAAGAACTGGATTTTACCGTCTGGGTTCGCATACGTGAGCTGAAGACAGGGACCGTGGCGCCCTACCTTGGCTCTTCTTATAGACGGGTAATGTGAATCAGAAGCGATGCCTGGGACGACTTCGCTCTACTCATGACCATAACAGGACTGGTGTGCTGGTATTGGCGGGGGTATTTTTACGACATGTTGGCACGTCTTCTGGTAGGTCGGTAAAATCTGCTTTATGAAATTAAAATTCTTGAACTAATCCCCTGCCCCAGCCGGGATTCAAACCTGAGTCTGTTAGGGATGCAAGCCACCTCTGTACCGATTCAGCCACCGTGTCGTATGTCTCGTTTAAGTTCTCTGCTTTGAAGTATTTTACATGTTTAGTTGTGAGGCTCTGCCAATTTGTTTTTTTCTTAAGCGGGAATTTGCTGGTGTTGATAACAGAATCCTGGCGAGGTGACTTCTCCCTTCAGCGATAATGTGGCGGACCCAGTGCCTCGTGTACTTCTCCACTCCATCACTCCATCTCATCCTCGGCATCCCTCTCCCTCTCCCCTCCTCCATGCAGACTGGAGGCGTCAGGGTGGCAGGGGTAGGAGAGGCAGGTAGGCAGGGGGATGTGAGGCTGAGAAGGGTTAATGAGAGGCAGGGGTGTTGGTGGTAGCAGGTAGGCAGGGGTGGGTGAAGTGGTGAGGCAGGGGTGGCATTGCTCAGTGTTCATGTGGTAAGCAAGACAAAGGACCTGTGTGAGGCAGGAGTGTGGGCGATAGGGATAAGTCAGGCAGGGATGGGTGAGGCAGGGTAGGCTTGGGGAAAGGTAAGGTGGCATGAGTGAAGGGGACAGAGGTGCAGGCAGCAAGGGTGGCATTCCTCGGTGTCTTGGAGGTAAACAAGAGGGAGGGCTGCGTTGGATTTCAGCTGGGGTTGAGTAAGGCAGGACTGGATCAGGCAGGGTGAGTGTGGCAGGACGGGTTGCGAAGTGGAGGTAGGAAAGAGAGAAAAATGAGTGAGGTAGGGGTGGAGAAGGCACGGGCGAGGGAGGTAGTCATCATGGCTAATTAAGAGCATTAGTCTTGATGGAAGTTGTTTTATCATCTCGGACCTGAATTACGGACAGACATACAAGCATCTTCCCCAAGTTTGACGAATACATAGCGGAAAAATCGAGGCATCTGAAACACGCCCCAATAGAGATAGGGTTTTAACTGTATATCGCCAGTTGTAAAATTTCGTTGGCTTGGTAACACTTCTTCCTTAGCGACCTACTCGTACACATTACACCTCAGTTTCCTTATGTGCTCCAGATGCAAACTACGTGGCTATCAAGACACGGTTGTCAGGCTGTAATACGCAAAACAAACCACCAAGGGAGAGGTGTTACGAAGCCTGTTAAAGCAGCATGGAATCCGACTCACAACCCTAACTTGTGATGAGAAAGTACAGACACAGACACAAGTATCTTCCCAAAGTTTGACGCATACATAGCGGAAAAATCGAGGCATCTGAAACAGGCACTGGTAGAGATAGGGTTTTCATTGTATTTCGCCAGTTGTACATTTTCTTCAGACGGACCTGGGATATTAATTATTGTTTCTGTGACGGGACGTTCGTTTGTTCGGTGATGTGAAAAAGCTTTGGTTGGTACA
>JAGKTI010026149.1:0-13699 GCA_018397915.1 Birgus latro | reverse complement strand
ATGGCCTTTGGTTCCTTCTTCCATGCATTAAAAGAAAAAAAAAAAAATCACCTTTTTCTCTCACCTGCATATGGGATGGGGTAGAGTACAGTTGGTTAAAACATATTGGGATCAAAATTTTTATAAAGAAACCATGAATGGTGATGTAGTTGTAAAGAAGAAATTAAGTGAAAAATGAGTGCGTTTGATGATGGAGCCAGTATTTCATGTGCACTTGACATTATAACTTTATGTGATCATATTTGGATCCTTACTTGATAACTGCATCTTGTTATTCATAAGCAGGCTTCCTTGATGTGAAATGAAAAAAAACAGTGATCTTCTGTGATGGAAATTGTTCGTGGGTAAGGGGTGTAGTTATGGTGGTTTTGTTTAGTCTGGAGTAGTTGCCATGATATTGTAACACATAGACACCTCACACAGGCCAGGCTGAGTGATGGTTGTATTTTTCACAGACCCCCATGATTTATCTGTCTGTCTATCCATAGGCAGACGCCATAATCCTGTAAGGGGTGTCCGTTTGTCTGTGAGTTAGTTGTTTTATGGGGAGGGGCACTAACTCTCCACCAATGCACATGTTGACATGTAGGGAACATGTGTGTCTTGGTTATATGGTTACTACCCGTCATTGTAAATGGTTTCCAGTTTACAGGAAACCATTAGGCTTGTCACTCCGTGTAAAGGCACCTGAAAAGGAAATAAGAGTAATAAAAAGTGACAAGAAAAATTGGAGAAGAGGGTAGACACAGAGAATGAACGATAAAGGAGAAGGAAGAAGTAGGCAGCACTATATCGGGAGAGTGGATGATGGTTGCCACCACCTACCTCCATGATGTATACCATAAAGTAATTTTGTGCTCGTGCTAGTGGGCACAGTGCACTATGTTACAGTGCATCATTTCTCTAGACCATTTGTCTGTCAGCAAGGTGTTCATAGTTATTTGGGTGTAAAAGTAAGAGAAAAGCTGTGACTTTGGCCAAATGGACCAAAGAAGTTAGGCCTTTATAGGATTTTTTTTTCTTTTTTTAAATTCAGCATTTAATTATAAAGAACACATTAATCAAGTTGTCAGAGGGTGTAACCTGCATGTCAGAAATCTATACTCTGTTAGAAAATTCCTGAATAGATGTTATCTCTTAACATTGGTCAATGCAGTGGTCTTGTCTTGTATCAGTTATTGTAATTCACTGTGGATTGGTCTTCCAGATAATATGCTAACAAAAGTTCAGTCTGTGTTGAACAGGGCAGCATGGCTTATCTTTGGTCTTCCCCCCCCCCCATCCCCCGAGAACCTCGACTACCCTGTCCCTAATTGAGCTGCATAGGTTACCAGTAGAGGCGAGAATTGAATTTAAACTGTGTCTTATTACATTCAAGGTTCTTAAGTTTGGTGAACTGAAGTATCTTGCTGAATTGTTAAAACTCCCATCTGCACACCCAGGTGTGATGTTATGTAGTGAAGATGATGTCTTGTGTCTTGACAAGCCTGGAGCCATTTACCAGTCATCTTTCTCTGACTGTTCTTTTGTGTATAGAGCCCATAGAGTATATAATTGATTGCTGCTGTCCATGAGACAACCCTCTTCTGTTGAATCCATTGAGACAGCTGAAAGTTTTTTTTTTTTTTTTTAAAAAAAAAATATATGACCTGGAGAGAGGTACTATGACAGATGATTATAGGATTTAATTATTGCCACTTTCATATTTTTTTTCACTGATGAAACTTGTATATGAGGGATGTCAATGCTTGTAACTGTAAAAATAATGTATATGTGTGTCAAGCATTAGTGAATTCCCTATGGAAGAACAGGCAGTTTTGAGAAACAAAAGACCTGATTCTTCATATTAATATTATTGTTGTTATTATTATTCGTGGTAGGTGGGGGCACACACCATCTACTCACTTGATGTATTGCTGCTTTGGGTGTCTGCCCTTTCCTCTCTTCCATCCTTCCTCTTCTGTCTTTCTTTCGTTTACTCTTTCCTCATTTTTCTGCCTGTGGGTGACTTTACACTCCCTCTTCTGTCCTTCTTTCCTCCATTCCTTCCTCTTTCTTCTGCCTGTGGGTAACTCTACACTGAATGACAAGCCAAATGCTTTCCTGTACACCAAGAAAACATGTACTATGCTGGGTGGTAACTGTATAGCCAAATTATGGCGCCTGGTGGTTTAGTGGGTAATTAAGGCGCTCCAGTCAGATTGAGCCTGTGTAGGTTTATATCCAAGAGGTGGTTGGGGTTTATAGTTCACATAATGCCACTCAGGGATGAGTGAGGCCTGTCACTCTTATCTTAAATGTCAGGACCAACTTGCCTAGCCCTGGGCTCCTACTCTTCTCTGTGGGGCGACGATGGATTGGCTAATGAATGAATGGATGATGATGATTATTATTATTATAGCTAGCATAATTTTGCTTAAAGTGGCAACTCCCCTGAAGCATTTAGCTGCATAACTCAAGGCATCATTTTACTGCAGCTTTAGAATCAGCATGCGAATGTAGAATGTGAGTGTGTAGGAAGAGAGAAGGGGTTTTGGAAAATAATTTTATTTCAGCTATGTGTGCAGTAGCAATATTGTGAGTAGTGAAGTGTGGTGGTGTCATTGCAGAGTGCATGAGTCCCTGGAAAAAGTTTTTGTATTTGGATTCAGCTATCCATGTGGCTGGCTTGCTCCAGTATAAGAGGCAAACAAGTCCTTCCCCCACCTGCATGCAGTTACCTCATTTGTCATAATGCCTTCCAATAATTTTGCTTTTTGTTTCATTTTGTTTATTTTTTAATTTTTCCTTGGTGGTTGTATAGAAGGGGAAGGTTGGTGTGTGATCAGTCTTATACAGGTACTTTTTTTTTTTTTTTTTTTTTTTTTTTTTTTTTTTTTTTTTAGATTTTGCTTTTGTATAGGTATATTAGATTTTTCTTGCCTTTATTTTTGTCAGTGGCAATTTTTGGACTGTTTTCTTTTCTTGGTCTGGCACCTTGTCTGGAGGCTTTATGACCAGACATTATTACCTCCTGGGAAATAACTGTGCATGGCTTTCCGCATGCCAGCATCCCCACTAGGATAGAGGGAAAAATAGACTGAAAAGCACTTTTTTGTGAATGAGAGATACTATGCTGAGAGTACCTGTTTTCATCGTAAATGAACTGCTGAATGACATTGATAAGAGAGATGGTTTTAAGAACAACTGTTAAAATGCAGAGTTGGATGTACATTAGTCCCTCCAAATTCACAGAGGATGCATTACATCCACAGCGATTCCCACAGACTCGGACTTCCAGTCAGGCTTTACTGATCAACCAGAAGACCCGCCGACATGTCGTAAAAATACCCCCGCTAATACCAGTGCACCAGTCCTGTATGAGACATCCCTAGGATGTATTCAATATGGACGGTGGGTGTTAGCACCAAAGTAGTGACATGTAGAGGTGTATGGTATGTAGGAGGACTGCTGGGCCTTGATAGCAGGCTGTGAAGCCTATGCCCAGAGTCGGACACATTTAAAAAAAAAAAAAAAAATGAATAATGGTTACAGCCATAAATATACCTGTATTGTTGTTCAATAACCTTTTGCATTTCCTCAAAACATCATCTGATCTGTGAATCTGCATGTTCAAAATGTATCAGTAATAAGATTTGCCTGTACAGCACAGGTACAGCAGAGAACATTTTTTTGTTAAATAGAGTAATTACCGTAGTACAGTACAGTAGTACAGGTGTGACAAATTACTGAATCGGCACAGGGATTTCCGAACGGGAACTGAATTGGTATTTTTAATAGCAAAATATAGTTTTTCGCTGTATAGCTTTCAACACGAGACTCTTCTGCCCTTTTAGGACTCATAAATGTTATAGTAAGTTACATTAAAATACAGCACTATATATAATCACAAAAGGATCACAAGCACACAGACACAAACTGTGGAGATTTTGATGCAAGTACAACTGTGGGACAGGCAAAGGGAGCAGGAGCGGGAGTGTGAGCCATGCGGGAAAGTGCAGGAAGGGCTTTGCGGGTGGGAACGAAACATCATGGGGAACCTCTTTGATGCTTTCACATACTTCTAAATCCTTTTTGAATATTATGAAAACCTCCCAAATGTTCTCAAAGAATGGCCATCTGGTCTCCACAGATTACCTAACTCGACAATTTGGAACCATGTGAATATGGAGGCCCTATTGTACCATGATACTGTGTAGATAAATAGTAAATATTTCCTGTGAATAATAAGCAGTCAATTAAAAAAAAATGCCACTTGCTCCTCACCCAGTTCATAGATCAATCACTTTGATAAATTGACAATTTGTTTGATACAATATACAGTGCAGTATTTCAAGTTTGTTTAGTAGGTTCATGGAGGTTGATATAGCTGTAATTTGATTTATTGAGGTTCAGATTAGCAAGGGTTTACTGTACAGTATAGAAGTTGTCTTATTTCACTTATAAAGGCTCTAACATGCATGCATGCATCGACCTTGGTCCCCCAGTGTTGACCCTCCATACTGCTTGATCGCCAGCAGCCTCTCCATTCAGTCCCGCATTCCTGAGGTCATGCTGCCTTCACACTGCTTGATCCCATCAGGGATAAATGAAAGGTGGAGGCGGGCCACAGGCCTGCCCGCACAGCCATGAGCCCAGACGAATGGAGCAGGGACCCATAGCCCTCTAGCTGTGGCCAGTGGCTGTGCCAGTGGTCTCAGGGCACCCCGAGAACCACGATTCCCCATACCTTCTAACAGATCCGAGCATGCCTTCTCTCATATCATTTGTAAGGTAGTGGTGACAAAGTTTCTTGGCCACTTGTCTTGCTAGTGCCAACCCCTATGTAGTAGTAGGGTATGATGTGTGGTGTGTAAAGTGCATGCAGTGTACTGTACAGCAGACAGTTAGAGAAATGTGTTTGGGAAAGTATGCTGATCTACTGTCTTTGTTAGTGACACTGAAAAAAGGTCAGGAAAGGGAGATGGTCAAGAACTAGTCCTAAGGGCTAGTGAAACAAAGCTCCAGCTCTGCACATCCTGTCCTGATTAGTTGGATTTACAGCCTACTGCCTATAGGAAATATTGTATAAGAAAAAAAAAAAAAAATGAGAACCCTGTCCCTCTCATTGGTAGTAACGGCTGGTTTGCAAAGTTTGTATACATTATCAGCTATCATAGTAGGTGAAAAAATGCCAGTTGTTTGTCTCCAAACATATTAATATTACTGTGCCAGAAATTGAAACCAGAACTCTCAGACGAGAGCCAGGCTGTTTCCACTGCACCGCAGCCAGGTAAAAGTTGTCTCACCTTGTCACATTTTTGTAACCAGAGTACCCTCGCCCCCAGCTGAGGGCCTGAAAGGGAAGAGATAACCCCCTAGGATTTGGGCAGGTGCTGTAGAAGTTTTTAAAAATTCCCCGAGCACATCTGGTCTGTCAGTATGTGAAATAAACCTGTATTAGTATAGTAAAATCAGCAATACATATACTGTAAGACTTCACTATAACGGACTAATTGGGGCCCATGCCATTCCAAAAAATGCGAAATTCCGATAAAAGCGACATCCGGACTTCCCCATGTTGAACCGGACTTTTTTCCGATATGTCAGACATTAGTCTGGATCGTATGTACGGTTTGACTACCATTGCAGTACTGTACTGTGTTATACCTTCACTACATTAATCAAATGGTATAATACATACAATAAAACTGTACTGTACACTGATAAACACATCTTTTATTTATCTTATTGTGATGAACATGGCTGAAGTGGTCAGGCAGTTTAGACTGCTTCTGGCTCTGTTGGACTTTTTCCAATATATAGGAATTTAATCCGGTAGCCCTATTGTACCATGTCCGATAAAAGCAAATTCCGGTCTATTGAAGTCCGTTATATCGAGGTCATACTGAATATGATTATTTTTATATTATTATTGTTTAACTGAATGTTTTTTTCCAGAACCAAACAACATTCGTCTGTGTATGCATCGCTGAATTCCTCTCCCTCTATGAAACTGAAAGACTGGTACAAGAACTAACCAGACAGGGTATTGACACTCACAATATTGTTGTGAACCAATTGATTCTTGGCACAACAGGCGGCCAGTGTTCCATGTGTGCTGCAAGATGTCGCATCCAAGCCAAGTATCTTGACCAGGTGGGAGAACTGCTATCTATCTATTGCAGACGCCTTAATCGCGTAAGGGGTGGCCACAAACAAATCGCCTCCATGTCGCTCTGTCCCCCACCATTTCACTGCCCTGCTCCCAGCTCCCACACCCCTCTCTCATATACGTCTCCACTCTATCCCTCCTTCTCATCCTTGGTCTCCCTCTTCCTCTGCCCCTCTCCTCCTCACTCACAAACACTCTCCTCGTCAGTCTCTCACTCTCTATCCTTTCCACATGGCCAAACCACCTTAAAGTGTTCTTCCTAACGCTTCCTATCACATCTACATCCACGCCACAATGCTCCTTAACTTCTTCATTTGTCAGTCTGTCTCTTCGTGTGACTCCACATGCTCCTCTCAAATAACTTATTCCCACTGCTTTCACTCTTGACTTCTGTCTCTCCAACAAGGCCCAAGTTTCACTTCCATATGTTAGAGTTTGTATCACAATACTGTCATGCAGCAGCTTTTTCACTTACATGCTTACTTCCCTGTTCCTTATCACTGCTTTCAAGGAACCAGCAACCTTTCTTCCTTGCTGCATCCCTTCAAGCACTTCACCCTCTAAACTTTCATCCTTACTCATCACACTACCCAAGTACTTAAATGAACTCACATTCTCCATATCCTCCCCCTCTAGTCTCACTGTACATTCACTGACTTCACTTCTCTTGAAGACCATCACTTTACTCTTCCCTGCATTCACCTTTAGATTCCGATTTGCATAAAAATTGTACAGTACTGATATATTAATTGTCCACTGCTACATGTAAGGCAATTTAGTGTGTAAGTTGTTAGGACAGAGTTGTGATATTCTGAAACACCTCCCATATTTATAACAGAGACTCACCCTCTCTGAATTGCCCTAACTTCCAATGTGCTCTTTCCATTGATATCCAGATTTCTTTCACTTCCAAGGTTCTGTAGAGTTTAGTATGTAAATTACCCTGAGTTTGTACTCTTTCAGTACTTTAGTCAGTTACAGTAGCCTACCTGAGTTTACTGTATTGCGTTACTTAGCCTATTGGGTAATTAAAGTGCTCCAGTCGTATTGAGCCTGTGCAGGTTTACATCCAAGGGGTGGTTAGGGTTTATTGCTCACAAAATGCCATTCAGGGATGAGTGAGGTCGGTCATTCTCATCTTGAATGTTAGGACAACTTGCCTAGCCCCAGGCTTCTGCACTCCTCATGGGTCAGCACAGGATTAGACAATGAATGAATGAACTGTAGTGAATAAACTTTTTTTTTTTTTTTTAATACTCCCCACCCCCCTTCAAAAATCCTGTGCACAGCCCTGTTTCCATCAACTAAAGGATTGTTTCACTGTTTAAGCTGAGCTAAAATGACGTTGTCTTGGAGTTACCGTCCTCTTTTTGTCCCCATCTACTGTCTTCTTTCCTATTATATGCAGTAAAGTACTTCTTTATTTAGATTACAGTGAGAAGAGTGACTAAATATTACAACCAAATAAAGAATTTACAGTACTCACTAATGGATGGGGAGAGTTTGCGCCTATTTTGACAGCGTGTCTACACTATTTATGTATATAAACCCACATGGCCACCACACTTTCACACCACCAGAAAACTGAATACCACACGCTCAGCTTGTTGCTTTCGGCTTTCAATTCTTTTTCTTCCCTCTCCTTTCCCACTCACACACGTATTATTATGAACCTGTAATGGGTCTCAGCAAGACTATTAAGCTTCAAAACAGTGTCAAGCCAACAACTTTCTTCCACACAGAATTAGACAAAACAATGACCAAAGTACAGTATTCAATAAAAATACAGTAATTTTAATGTTTCTTCCGTCCATATCCAGTATCCCGATATCGACAGTAAATATCGGTATCGGTTCGGTAATGGGAAATATGCAAATATCAGCGATATATCGGTTCGGCAAATCGTATCAGTTATAGCACCGGCTATTAATAGCAGGCCAGAAACAGAGGATACTTCAATTCATCGTGTCTACATGTTATTCAGCACATTTTCATTACCATTCTCCAAAACCACAGGTGCCTGCAGATTGCTTAGACTGGCCTTTAGCTAGAATGATTGCATAGTGCAAGTGTTGCACTCTTTGAGTGCTTCTTGTTTCCATCTTTTCGTGTTGTTAACATGTGTTTGCTTAATACAGTAGACCCCTGCTATACCGGATGAATTGGAAAGACGCCTGAACCAGTAAAGCTGATAATTTGGTATATCTGATGGTCCCCCCCCCCCAAGTGGGATTTTGGGTGCATAATGGAAAATAAAAAAGTAAAATAGCATATTCTAGTACTGAAAATGAAAACTATACCCGTTTTACACTAATAACCTATAATTTCATGCCCTTGTCATATCACTTCTTCATGACTAGCACAGTATTACTGTAGCCTTTTATAACAGCTCAGCAATCATGATGACGAGAGGTCCAGGTTGATGTAAAAAGTGTAGGAAACTCATGTATTGTAAACTGTACCTGAGTAGATGGATGAAGACTGCCCACACTTCCATTCTTCTCATATGCTGTAGACTGAGTTAACTTGTCATTCGTCATCACTGTTAGCAAAGATGCTTCCTAGTGACTTTGGTGTCATATTATGTATAGAGAGTCCTGAGCTGGGGCTTAGGGTCCCAGAGGCTGCACTACTGGATCCAGAGGCTGTATGAAAGCTGTTTGTGGATGTTATTGCCACAGACACATTGGAGGTCTCTGACTCTGTGCAGATCCTCATTGACAGCAGGAGAGGGCACAGGCCTGAAAAACTGGGATATTTTAGTATTGATCTTCCTTGGCTGCTGCAGCTGCATTAGCTCCAACCTGATGAACCGCATGACTTCATAATGTTGAGCATTATGCCCACCAGTTCTGTCTATGATGGTAAGGATTGTGTCTGCAGCATCAGTGTCGGCAGCCAGAGATGGTGCAGGTGCCTTCACCCCTTCCCCCTCTTTTTCTTCTTTTGCCAGTGACTTGTCTTGTTGCAGTTCATCAGCAACCTTCTCTTTCGTTTGGTGATGGTAGCCAGGTGCATCAGTATCCGCAACCAACCACTCTTGCAACTCTTCTTCAGCAAGGTTCCCCTGCCCTGCACCTGGCAATATTTCTGCCATCCTTGGTGGCTCAGACCCTTTAAAATCATGCAGTTGTGCTGAAGTCTTAGGGGTTATGAGAAGTTTGCATCACCCATTCTGGAGCGTGGCAAGGGACACTTTCTTCCATGCCCCTCAGTAGTTGAAGATTTGTCCTTGATGGTGTATACGTTATGCAGGGTTTTCATGCCTCTGGTGTTCTCATAGTCTTCCTGGCCCATCCCATCCTCCATCATAGTGAGGCACTGGTTCAGGTAGCTAGAGGTTTCTGTAGTGCCTCCTTGCACTGTCTGTAACTCCCTGGTCCATATGCTGGATAAGGGCAGTGATGGCTGGCAGGAACAAAGTCTTGATTTGTCCATCTTTGCTGCTGAGTTTGGTGGAGGAAGGATGGACTGCTGCATTGTCCAACAGCAGCACTACCTTCATGTCATCAGGGCTGATGCCATACCTTTTCTGATGCTGCTGCTTTGATACAGAAGCTTCAGAGCTGTGGTGGAACCAGACATGAGTGATATCCTGGATAAACCAAGCATACTTGTTCCCATGGTTCTCCACTGGAAGCATGGTCATGATGTCTTTGACCAGTGTAGGTTGCATGCTCTTAGTAACTATGACAGACAGTAGGCAGTGAGAGCCATCAGCATTGGCAGAGGCCAGAATGGAGAGATGTTTCTTCATTGTCGTATGCCCTGGAGTGCTACCAATATCCTTCACAGCATAGGTATTTTGTGAGAGAGCACGCCAGAAGAGCTCAGTTTCATCAAAATTGTAAACTTGGAACTCGTTCAGTCCCTCATGCTCTATCAGCTTCCTAAGATACTGGACGAACGGTTACACAGCATCGACATTGGCACTGAGCATCTCCCCAGTTATTGCTTTGTTAAATGTCCCATGGGGCCTCCTAAACCTTCACTGCCAACTATCACTATACTTGAAATATACATTTTCAAGGTGAGTCGCAAGCTTATGTTCTATGCGTTGGATGTCCAGGCCACATACAGGAACACCCTCAGTTCACTTATGTGTTTACCACTTATACACCGCTTCGTTCAGTTTCTCGTTGGGCATCTTCTTGCACCTGAACACGTCCTTACCCTTCCTCATGCCTTCCGTTTTCTCCATGACCTCCTTTGTTTTGTCCATGGCCTTCAGGATGTCATGCAGGGTTGACCTCTTTATGCCATACAGTAAAACCTCGATATAACGGACTTCAGTAGACTGGAATTCGCTTTTATCGGACTCAAGGAGCTACTGGACTAAACTCCTATGTATCGGAAAAAGTCCGATAAAGCCAGAAAGCAGTCCGGACTGCCTGACAACTTCAGCTATGTTCACCACAATAAGACAAGTAAAAGACATGTTTTTCAGTGCACAGTACAATATTATTATACCATTTGATTAATGTAGTGAAGGTATAACACAGTACAATACTGCAGTGGTGGTGAAAACCTCTGATGCAATCCGGACTAATGTCTGATATATCGGAAAAAGTCCGGATTAGCAGTGGTAAGTCCGGATGTCGCTTTTATCGGAATTTCACATATTTCGGACTGGCTTGGGCCCCAATTACAGTAAGACCTCCCTATAACGGACTATTTGGGGCTCAGGCCAGTCCGAAATATGCGATTTTCTGATAAAAGCGACATCCGGACTTACCCCTGCTAATCTGGACTTTTTCCGATATATCAGACATTAGTCCGGATTGCATCAATGGTTTTCACCACCGTTGCAGTATTTTACTGTGTTATACCTTCACTACATTAATCAAATGGTATAATAATACTGTACTGTGCACTGAAAAACATGTCGTTTACTTGTCTTCTTGTGGTGAACATAACTGAAGTTGTCAGGCAGTCCGGACTGCTTTCTGGCTATATTGGACTTTTTCCGTTATATAGGAGTTTAGTCCGGTAGCTCCTCGAGTCCGATAAAAGCAAATTCCGGTCTACTGAAGTCCGTTATATCGAGGTTTTACTGTAGTTCGCTATAGTGAGGTCTTATTGTACTTGCAAATGAGGTTGCCTTTGCTCATGCATTGCTTGTGCCTCAGTCACTTTCATCTTCTCTGCAGTGATCACAGTCTTCCTCTTTGCTTCCTCAGTAGAGGAGGTGGTAGCTGATTCCTTAAGAGAAGCCGTCTTTCACAGTCACTGTGAGATAACACTTCACAGTTGAGAGAGATATGAGATGCAGAGGAGGAGATGTTAACACAAAAGACGCAACGAGACTGAGGCTGACCATATATGGTACAGTGTGTCCACAGCCTTTGGTGCCACCCAGGCCTACCAGAAGTAGCCTCAAAATGGCCCGATGTGCCACCAATTTCCACCTGCTCCTCCCCAGCCTAGCCCAAGTGGGTGGGACAAACTTCCACCACCATTGGTAACTGTGTTCTTAGTCACTCTACATACGGGGAGCAATGCGGTAGGCCTACATCATACGCCCCATGTAACAGATAGTATACATTACACGCAAAGCAGCGTCTGGTGGTCCAGGAGGCAACCAGAATGTCTCCATGGTTTTTTCCAATTAACGGATATCTGATATATCCGATGGTTTGTCTGGAGACCTTTAAAGAGTCCATTAAATCTGATATCTGGTTTAGTGGAGTTTGGTAAAGTGAGGGTCTACAATAGTTCAAAAATGGCAAATTGCAGTACAGTACGTTAACCCATCATGTCCCGACCGATTTTCCACCTCTCCCCCACAATCCTGACCAATTTCGGAATTTTTTTTGGGGGGTCAAACCTCCGCTTTTGGTGAGAAACATCGAAAATTCATAGAGATATCACCCTCCAGGGCTTATAAATGTTGCTACAGGTGACAGTCACCCTTACCTCTTCATTCTCTCCGAGGGTACCTGGCTTCAAAGAAAACAAACTATGGGAAGGGTAACTAATTCAGGACGCTTTAAATTGCATGTTTATTTATTTATTTGGTATGAATTTATATGTAGTACAAGAGTATATTGGTTTTCACACAACAATATAGGTGAGATAAGCATTGGTCACTCACCAAACAAATCAACATATGGCACCTTCCTTTACAACAGTACCACCTCGTCACTTCTGTTTATTTCTTCTTCTAGCTTACTGCCCTAGCTTTATTCCCTTGTCCTCCACCTCAGGAATCACTTTCACCGTGATCTGCGTCATTGGAGAGACTGTGGCGTGATGTGTCTTTACTGACCAGGTCACTGCTAACAGGTGAATTGCCGAGAAAATGGCGTGTGGTGGGGGGGGGGGGGGGGGGGGAGTCAGATGGGGCCAGGCACTATCCCCACTTGACAGTGGGTAGAGGAAGGTCTCCCACATATGCCTACCCAAAATCACCCATGAAACTTGAAAAATGTGCAAATGACTGACCTTGCAACTGCATAACGTATGGGTATGTCGTTGGGTGTCACTGTGACAAAACGTTGCGACGTACCCATACATCGTCGGGACGCCTCGGGTTATGGTACCTAATATATGTTATGAACAGCAGGATCTTGTGAATTGTATGTGATTTTTTACTTTCATGTTTTCTCACCACAGAAATCTTGAATTTTATAACCTGGTGGGGGAATATAAAGTAATCAAAACATCACTGTTGTTGTGGCCTTGGTACGTTGGTCCTTCTTTTTGCATCTAACATTATTTGACTGTGACCTAATCAGCAAGCAGTCTGTAGACTTTTTTGAAAGAGCAGTTTGGGAGATCTAGATCTTAAGTGGTATGGAAGCATCATTACATTGGTGAGACAAAAGGAAGGATATGAACACGAAGAGTGAGAGATGTGAAGATAAAGTAGCTTGGAGTCTGGTCTGTCTAAACCATCTTCTGTATGAGAGTTCCCAGGAAGGAGCAGCAGGGCCTAGATGATGGTTTCTGATGATGATGAAAAAATAATTGTTGTTCTCACCATCGACATTATCATCATAATGAACATTTTTTTCCTCATTAACCCCTTCATTACCGCGCCTCCCACCCCAGCCCCCCAACTCTCCCTCCGTCAAACCGAATTCCCGGAAGTTCATGCGTGTGCGTGGGGGTTATATCATTTATCATAAGTGCGCTATTTTTCATTTTATATTACTTTTATATTCTCAAATACATGGTGATCACGAGATACACTGTGCATGATTTTAAATACATTTCCTATGGTAGTATACGTGTATAAATAAATAAAACATTATACATAGAAAAATGCATGTAATAACACAAATAAAATATATAATACTGTATATATATATATATATACTGTATCTATATATGTATATATACTGTATATATATATATATATATACGTATATATATATATATATATATATATATATATATAAGCAGTATATAAAGGATTCATATATTTACCTTGTAGAAGTTTGATGTGCCGATGAAGGTGAGGTAGTAATCCAAGGTGAAGGTGATGTAGTAATCCAAGGTGAGGTAGTAATCCAAGGTGAAGGTGAGGTAGTAATCCAAGGT